>WMKJ01000019.1:0-157616 GCA_009733715.1 Herpomyces periplanetae | reverse complement strand
GTGTTGCTATTTATAAGAGAAATTTATAGCGCGTATCAAATAGCAACTAATTCGGGCTGGGAATCCATATTATTGCCAGTTGGTGTTATGATTCACGGAGAACCACTGGAAATAAATATGAAGCTAAATTATAAAAACCTCAGCTATAGCTAACAATTAAAGTGCTGTAAAGTCCATATTTGAGTTTATACCCACAGAGCACTAACGTTTGCCGTATGTGCAGGGTAACAGTCTAGTTGTCCGCGCGGGACCAGTGCCCAAGGGTCAACAGTACAGGACAAATCGGGCGTGAGGGCTACTCGTGCTACAAAGACACTGAGAAGAAGCAGCAGAGGAAATATATGAGTGACAAGACGAAATATGATTACATAATCTAAAGTACAACCGGAAATTGATGACCCACCAAGCTGGAAGTATGACGTAGGTGAGGGTCCCTATACAACCGCTACCCGAAGGGTTCTCGCTAAAATTTTGACAATGTCCCACAAAGATTTTCACCTGAGAACATATGCGTTACTCAGCTATGCCTGAATCCAAAATTCTGACGAATTAAATATGTTGGAATCCTAATTGAAGTCAAGTATTTACCCCAGAGTTAGGGTGAAATTAGCCCTAAATGAGGTTTTGTAATGGCTGTAGCTCTGTCAGTTGTGGAGCTGGCGCACAATAAGCATACTCATCTTTTACAAGCTGATTGACTGGCGTGTTGTCGTTATTTATTTTGTACGTAATGACTGCTTGCCCTATTTTATGACAGTACCGCGCTGCTTACATAAAAACATAGTCAATGGTTCGATTAAGGCACTCTGGTGGTACGAACTTAGCTTGTGGGGGATGTATCTGCCTCGGGGAATTGTTTAGGGATACACCATTATGAGTTAGTAATACTGGTACTGACTGGACAAGAATTACTAGTTCTGAGACCAGATACAATGATCATTCGGTCATATTTTATGGTCCCGAACCGGAATAAGGGCCAACAGGGTCCGCGCGATCCGTAGTGTCGCATAAGAGAACTTGTGTTGTGGATCTGAGGTCCTGAGAAGAAGAAATACAGACTACCCAAATCACTCGGAACCTTGTGGGTAGTTATTCGAACTTTATTTCATGTCGTATACCGGTTTATTTCAATGTGAAACTTTGACATTGTAATTTGAGTGTATATAACCCTGAAAACAGAGCACCATTAACCGTAATTCGAATAATATTATAACCAACTAAGTAATTGAAGTTTCCTGCACGGGAAAAATATATGCCCGAATACATTCAAAACTCATGGCATTAATTTAGACATTAAAAATACAGCAAACAAAATCCGATGGCATAACTATTAAACATGAATGCAGAGATGATATAAAAGTAAATTAAACCTTTTTTCGCTTGGGTAAATATGTGAAGCAATAAAATAATTATTACCAAACTTTTCCTGAAACTGGAAAAGTCGTTGAATGACTCTCAAAATTCGTGTGTTCTATGACACCGTTAGTGTGTATCTAGAATATGGGAACTGGATTACGCAATTGTGCAAAAAAAAGGAATATCTTGTACATGTTGTAATGTTTAGGTTGTCATCTTTGTAGACTATCTGTCGCCTTGTCTTATGGTCTAGCGGAAACAAAAGAGCCATGCATCGACACTGTGACTTTATGCTTTTCATACAACTAGTGTTGACAATCATAGGGATACTGCCGTAAGGAACAATCACTAACGAGTCTCTGGGGCTTGGATAGGAACGTCGGGATAACAAACAAATAGTGGATTGAAGATGAGCAATTCTTACAGCTAAGCAACCCTCTCTGTCTTTTCCTTTCCCGTAGCATCTATTATAGTGGTACCCATTCTCACGTTATTTGTGCCTAGCCTGAGGAGTTTCATAGGATATTTTTGGCCAAGTTTTTTTTTTCCGGGATTTGGCTTGGGAATAGTTTTTCTGAGCCGAATATAAGTTTTTTTTTGGTTTAATCCAAGTGTATAAATAGCCTTAACGTGTCGTTGACTAGATTTCACCTTATGTTGGTCAATTGGCAAGATATCCCTGCAAAAGGTGTACGATGATTTTCCAAATATTTTTCAGAGTAGCTTAGCTCTGAATAATTCTTGATTACTCTGAAGATTGACATGAAGGTAGTCATTTTTGAAAACGCAACTTATGCTGAAATTACTACGTTCAGGAGTAAATGACAGATTCCAAGATGGGCTTAGGAAAGCTTAGCTTTCCATAAGACAAAAGAAGATGTTTGACGGCTTTAGATTGCATGATAAATTGTTCCTTTAGGCACAAATGATATGAGAAATTTGTTGCATGAGGAGATTTTTTATATGGAGCATAATTTTCCACCCTGTAACTGAGGTAAGAACAGGATGAATCACGACAGTTGTGAAAGAAGGTTGAATTACTATATTAAGGGGAACTAATGGGCGTTAATTTTACATTAAAAAAGGTCCAAGTAAAATAATGACATGTATTCCAGCTAAGATTGAAACATTGTGAGCTAATATCGACATAAATAATTATATGATTGATTGGTGGGTTGGACGTAAGTATTTATAATTCAACGATGAAAGGAATAGAGTATTTTTGGTAATGATTCAGCTAGAGTGTGCATTAGTATAAAGTTGGAAGAAGTTGAGTAAGTTTGTAGGACAGTTTGTTACAATAATATATAATTTTACGTATGCATTGCCCAATCGAAATCCAGTCTTGGATTGTAATTATTAGGGATAAGAATGCTTTAATGAAAACATAGTTGATGGTACTGGATAGTTTGAGAATACAAAATATTAATGAGTTAACAAAACAAATTCCCTAATGTAGTGGTTCTTTAGTAACGTTTAAAAACCGGGTGATACTAATATTTTAATCGGAAGTTATGGATGGAAATGTGTTTGGTTTATAATTAATGGGAACAAAAAGGTTTTAACGGAAGATGAGTTTGATAGAAGATGACAAAAGGATTACCCAAATAGGAAATTTGTTCAGTTCTAAGAAGATCAAGTGTATAGACAAGGTTTTGTAGAAGTGGATTTCTCAGTTAGTTTTTATCTGATTTCTTGGAATTTTTGAATAATGTCTTGATATTAGATAAATTTTAATCTTGATTTGGACGTAGTCGAAATATAAATAAGATGTGAAAGTTTTTACATAAAAAGTTGGGAGTTGGTACTTGAAAATTTCTGGATATTATAAGAAATTACGATACGCTAAGAAACTTTGGGGAGTCTTGCATGCGAAGATTTTTTAATGCTGGTATATTGATTTGACAAATTTAGTGAAAAGGTGACTATACGAAGGTAGTAAGATTGATTGGCTAGACGGGATTAGGAAGAAATACAATATGACTGCAGGGTCCAAGTTGCGTAAAATACACATTTTTATTGGCGGTTAATGATTTCAAGGGAATTTTAGGAGTGTGTTACGAAGGTGATATATAGCTAAGTACCCACTTTTAAGAAACTTTGATGACAAGATTACGGGAACGTTTGTCCAAGAGACTTTGAATTTTAGAATATTTTGAGTAGGAAACTTTTGGAAATTCACGATGCTGGGATTTAACTATCAAATTATAATATTTTTGTGGGTGAACGCAGCCTTGGGGAACTGGGTTTACAATTCGGCGAAATACCGAGTGATGTTTAAGAATTCATCCTTGAGATTTCCTTACTGTCTTAAGGCAATTCACAAGGAACGGAATAGTAATATTATGGGTATAGAAGTTATTCGTTCGGTAAGATATAATAAGAGGGTTACTTTAGTATGGAAGATTTGATTAAAATGTGAATTGTATGTTTAGAACTTATGTAAAACGGGAAATGAATTGACGCTGTTTAGACTGTGCGATGAACATAAGTGTGTTTACAGGCACACGACTAAAAAAGGATTCTTTTACTGTAAGCAATAATGTTTACACAAATTCTGATAGTATATTTGAACTTGCGAGATTGAATACTTATTTTATACATTTTAGTGACGTATGATTCTAATGGAAGAGTTGAACTGAGGAAAATTGACAATGCGATTGACAAGCCATTGTACTTTAAATATTTTAAGGATCATGATAAAGAGATGTTACCGCCTAAACGGAAAGTTTTCTACGTTGAATTTATAAATTCTGAAGCAAGCAAGGGATATCTTAGGGTGCTAGATCGAACGGAAGAAAATTTTCATCTTATGAAAAGTTTGGATATAATTGGTGTAAAGGATTTTTCAAAGTCGATGGTGGCAGTGTATCAGCATACGGGGAAGGGAAACTGTGAGGTTTCAATAAAAAGAACATTGGAAGATATTGATTATTCTAAAGATTATACTTTACTTTCAGATTGGCCGCTTAATGTTGCGGAAAGTTTTTCGTAGGGTATGCATTGGATTCGAAAGTTTATGAGAAGGGTAAAAGATGCTAAAAAAAGTGTAGAAAGGGAGTGGAAAGTTTAAGAGTTATAGTGGGATTACTTATGTAGAGGTATTTGAGAAAGTCAAAAATCCGTTTTGTTATAATTCGTTTTAGGTTACAAAATGGAGAAGTATAAATAGTAAGTTGCTGGGGACGAATGGGTAAATTTGTTTATTCATATTAATTATTCTGATGGGCTGTTAAAGTCGGTGGTTGTGTAGTTTAGCATTAAGTTGAAATGAAAGAGAGTGCAATTGAATGGAGGATGAAGGCATCCTAAGGGGATGATTTGAGAGTAAAAATAAGAAAAGATGACGATAGTTTAAGTTAAAAAGTTATATTTCTGTGCAAGGTGAAGTATGTTGAATGGAAGTATATATATGTATAGTAGTTGAATGGAGAAGAGATTTGAAATCCAAACCAGGAGCAAAGAAAGGTTATCTAGAATATCGTAAACTTTGACAAAGAGAGGTGAAAGGATATAATTCGGGAGAGAATTGATAATAATTAATAATTGTGTTGAACGAACAACTGTATAAAGCGGACAGAAAGTAAATGAATCAATAGTTTCTAAACATCAATGAATCGTTATAACTGAGTCGGAAGTAGCATTGTGCGTGGAATTTTCAGAATCATCAGAACTATCAGAATTTACATCAATTAAATCCTCTGAAAAGAGATCGAATTTATAACATTTTGAATGTTGAACAGCCCTTGTACTTAAAAATATTTTAGTACCCTCAATGGCACAAAAGTTAAAAGGCGATTCTTGACGTCGATGAAGTCGGACTAAATACGTTGGGAGTAATCGGGTACGAAAGATTTTAAAGGGTCGGCATTTGGATTGTTGGCTAAAGCCGAGTCTTGACGTTAATTCATACGCTAGAGGCAGGTTTGTTATTGTTCGAGGAATCCTTTTTTTGTAGGTTGGATCAAAGAAGTAATCTAGGAAAAAGTTAACATGATATATTTTTAAGTAGATGATATATTTACCCCATGTTTGCTTGGATGGATGTTCAGCAATAAGATAGCCATAAAAGGTTATACCAAACCTGGTTCTAAAATAACATAGAGTAAAAATATGATAAGAAATTGGATATTTATGAGGTAATTTACCTTTTACTATTCTTTTGAAGTCCAATTTCGATAACACCATCTTCATTAACAAATAAATACCTTGATTTCCAGTCTATGTCTAATCCGTCAATTTTGGAGAACAAGGGAGCTACTCTAATCTGAAATGCTTCATTTAAAGGTTCGGGATTACTGGGATACAGTGGAATTCTCGGAGATTCAGTGTCGAAAATCGAAGTACTCGCAGAAGTTGAAGCGTTAAATTCAATGGGTAGTTGAGTTCCAAGACCTTGGTTTGATTTTATCAATTTAAATGATGGCAATCGATCTGCAGTTGCATGGTTAGGAGTATTTTCAGGAGTATAATCCAGTTTTCTTTTAACTTTTAAATTAAGAGGCACATTGTCGTCAGATTGTGACAAAGCTGTTCGAATTAAGAATGAACTGAGAATTAACTTGAACATTGATTGATGTATAAATGGGAATAAATTTTGGAGCATAGAAATTATTTTAGCATTCTATATATACCGGTAGAGGAGTTTGAGCTTAGCATGATCCACTCCAAGGTCGATGTGAACTTAAATTGATAGCCAGAGCTGCATGCGTTGGAAATTAAATTTATTGGCATTTCAATGAAATTGACCATGTTTTCCAAAATAACTGAAAAACGAATTAAAGATTAATTACAAGGGAAATAATTAAGGTGGGTGATAGATCAACGCTAGAAACTTATGCGTAACTGACAAATGTATTTGCCATGTCGGTAAAGACCCTAAATATCATGGACCCAATGGAGGTGTTTCTGAGCGGTTTGGTCTTGGGATGGCATTAGAATACATCAAATAATGAAAGGTCAAGTTTACGTTGTTGTAAATGATCATTTGAGTGAAAATATAGGCATTGTTAAAGTGTACTAAATGGAGATCCAAGGTGAACTGGGTCTAGGCTGGACTTGACCGATTAAATGGATGGAAGAGTAAGGTTGGAGGGACTCGAAGGAATATTCTAAAGTAGAGAGCGTAGGTTAGATGCAATTGAAACTTTTAAATTGAGAGATATTAGTATAAAGCTACACGGAGAATTATGTGTATAACTTGTATAATTTAGCGCATTCATAGACCATTAAATCATGCTAGGAAAACTACTTATGCTGGAATTAAATGTAGGTTACGACAAAAGATAAACTGTCATTAACAAGTATGCCAACAATTCATGCATCAAGTTATTGTATGAACATGAGTTTAAGATGGATATTTTAAACTCCAAGTATAATGAGATTCTGGTAGAATAGAAAACTTAACATCAAAGTTCATGCGTATTCCTTGTATTGCAGAGGTATTGTTCCTTCAATCATTTTCATACAGATACAGAGTTAGATGGCTAAGGATCTGAAATACGAAGAAATGTAGATTCTAGTAAATGACTTACATTATGGGAATTCATGGCATACAGAAAAGATGATTAAAGACGAATTCACCAGAATGTCAAGAGGAAATCTAACAAAATGGACACTACATAACTCTGGCAAAACGAGCACAAATTTTTATCCGCAGCATCTGTGGTTTCTCAAATTTCAAAATCCACCACTTCAAGCCTGCTATACACATTTTCACAAATAAAAAATTCGAATTTTATGGTATTAAAGAGTCTTATCATAGATTTAATCGAGAGAGTTAATATTATCGACGTCGTACCTCTACTAGCACGACCAATATGAGGTTAGCGGTTAAAACACTGAGTGTAATATTAATTCTTTTGAGTCGAGTAGTTGGAGAAGAACTCGACCAACATTTTTCAATACGGATATTAAAGCCTTTAGTACCAGGGTACATGGTATATCAACACTACTTTTTCCCCTACTTATCAGTATCAGACTCTGGGAATTTATTCCTTACTACGGAAAAATCAAAAAACAAAGCCTTCAATTGGTGAGTATACACAAAACAAAATCCTCCAAATCACAACTACTGATCAACTGAAAGCTGGACATTTTCCTTAACTAAAAAGAAAGAAATATTAGGCTATCCAGAAGATAAAAGAAAAGCTTGTAAGTGGTGGCCGTGTTGAAATTATGTGCAACTTGAATGTTAACAAGTCTAGACAAATTTTGGTGTGACAAAGTTAATAATGTTGCGGGTTTGAAGTTGTTTCGGGGTGAACGACCCAATTCTACTCTGCTCAAGGCCATTAGAGTCAAATCCACTGATAGTCCTCATACATTTCTAAGATTCAAAAATAATTATTCATGGTACTTCTGCGAAAATTCCAATGGCGATCTTATATTTAAGCCTGTGATAAAGTACGATGTTAATTGTTTCTTTTTTTACGCTGAAATAGAATACATCTAAATCGTGAATTATAATGCACGAAACTTCCCTTCAAGTCACTCATTTGACGAGTATTGATTTGCAGACCCGGAAAACCCAGACTCAAAAGTATAGAAATGTGTATGGATATCCTCAAGCTTATTTCCCCTTAACCGACAAAACTTCCCATTCCTCTACTGTTAATCTTAACTCAATTAATGCAACAAGCAATTTTGGAAATCTTTTGTAGAAATACCAATTCATGGAAAAATATGCAACGCTAGACTTTTATGGAGTAATTAGATCAATCCAAACCAAGCGTAAACTCTGCGCGTATAAAGTCGTAATTTTTAAGAAATCTGGGTTTCCCGATTGCTCTTAAACAACGGTGAACATCACTGGGAAATCCCTCAAAATATACGACGAAAAATCGCATCATTATAATTTGCGCACTTTCATACCAAGTCTAATAACACAATGGTCTTATAGGCTGGATTTCCCCCGTGGTATTCCGAATTCCCGCTTTAAGAATTTCTTGAAGCTCTTGAGAGAATATCAAAATAACAAACCGAATCTCACTCCCTCCAAGTATTGAGAAAGTTTACACCTTTATAATAGTAAATTTTGTTGCCATGCATCAAATCTCGCAGGATACTGCATCCTCGGGACGCGCAAATTAATTGGGATAGTTTGGTCCCAAAAGCTTTTCCCATAACCCAAATAGATCATGCTTTACGTCAAATATGGAATCCTTAAATTAAACACTAAATCATACACGACCTCTAATCAAACACAGATTCAATTCATCGGTGAGTTAAAATCAATTTCAGTGATTAGCAGTTCCATCCATTAAATCTTTGCAAAATTTTTCCAAATTCGATCAAAATGCCCGTATTATTATTGCTGGCTATTTTATGTCTGAACTGTCAAAATGTTAGAGCAAATGATATTGGTTTACTTCTCGCAGAAGTATCCGCCAGTGCTCAACACTTACATCCAGGAAATCTTTATCCAGTTACCGTCATGTGCAACCACCGTTTAGAATTTATTACCAAACCAGATGAAGAAAATATCAGGTCCATGTAAGTTGAATTCGATGAAATGTCTTTTTCCTGGCCTGTTGAATCTTTTAACCAGACTTTGCTATTTTAAAGGCATCTTTTCCGGAACAATATAAATTGTACACTCCAAGATGTAACATATAAGCCAGAAAGTGGATTTACTGTAAACCGTAAGTTTCCTTGTCTATAAGAATCAAGTTAACAGAAATAGAGGGGTGGATACACAGGGATATCATGAGAGGTCGTTTGCAATTAAGAACTTTAGAAACCATTGCCGAAAGTGTTCCGCTTGGAGTCGATTTGGATCCAATCCAGCATATTAACAACGCTGCATACCGTGTGAGAGGACGTAGCGAACATATAAAATTCTGCCTCAAATTCTTCGGTTATTATGAATTTATCGTTATAGAATATAAACCTTATATTATCTGCAATGAAGTCACCATGTGGTTCAGACCGGTAGACACCACTACATTCCCAACCCCGTTTAACCTTCAGCAAATCTTTTCAAGAATACATCAACATTAACTAAATAGCTTAAGTTTTGCTCAAACATTCATAATCACCTAAATAATAATCACGGTTCCCAAGTGACCATCTTTTTTTCCCAAATGTCATAAATTTGTATCTATGCCGATGCATTGATTCCCACTATTCAATCAACATTTGTTGACGCATTCCTTAATGCTATCGTATACTTTCTACACCTCCTCTACCCCCTTCAATGAATCACAATTTCCGCTAAACTTTACTTGTTTGATGAATTAGTGTCTACCCGTGAAATAATTTTGGCCAATAATCATTATCATGTTATAAGTAAACCAATCGTCTACACTGCAGATAATCCTGTTACGCAGAATCCGTGAAATGTCCATCATAAATACCAAATCAGTCCCCAGCGCATAGATCATTAGAAAAAGGTTGAAACGTTTGCAAAAAAATATCCATAACTATACCTATCCAATACCCTCATTAAGCTAAAATGAAGTAATCAAGGGTATTGTGAGCTACAGTTAAGCAGTCCAAAGCTCTTAACTTGTATGGGTAATTTCCAAATATGATGTTCAATGTATACTAAAACTTTGATAGAACCCTCCAATCAGTAACAGGAAATTCATCAAGCTACCCTAATCAAAAATAAAAGGCACCCATACGAACACTGCGCAATATTCATCCCATTCCAGTACATGGGAGAAAAAATCACCCTTCTTACCGAAGTGAGTTACAGGTCCATCATTCATAGATAACAAAATTGCCATAATAATCTTCACAAAGAGCTCGTTGTCTAAAGCTTACTCGAAGTGAAGAGTACCGTTTCCTGATTTTATTAGAGTTCGGAAAACCAGTCTCAGTCAGTTTGCATCCCAAAGCATCCATATTGCACTAGATATTACGACCAGTGAATGCCAATGCCTTTTTAAAAAAAAACAGATCGCTTTAAATTGGTGCTGTAAACCTATATGATATGATAATTATTTCCAACGGGTAATCGGTCCACAATAAGGAAACCCCAATAGTGCCAGAAGTAAGTGGGCATCACGATCAATTCTTGCCGTAGTTTGAATCGTAATATGGCAGCCCGGAATCATATTCACTGGGTACCTGATATAAAATTAAGCACAACTTATTTAAATGGAAATCATAATGCTAAAACATCTTACATATCATAATTAACCTCAATCTCGGGAAACAGAGAAACTGCACTAGGTGCAAGCCCAAAAGTAATGTTACCACTGTTATCACCACTTCTCGGATTGAGACCTTTCCAATCCTTTATGCGAGGGAGGACTAAATCAACTAGTTTCGCGACAAAATCATACATAAGTTCCCCATGAAGTGTAGACGTTAAGGAAACCGGTTTCCCCTTGATTAAATTCCACTCCGCAACCGATGTTTTAGCACGATGTACGCGAGCACGAACGCAAGTAATTGCTTCCAGAGCCACAGCCGCGGTCCGAAGGTAAGCACGATCTTTCAATGCTTCACTAACCATAGAATGAACAACAACACGCTCCAATCTGGGAATGTTTGAATGCGTTATAGGTTGACGCCACAGTTTTAATGGTTTTCCCCCACGCGGGGGTCTTAAATGTCGCCCTTTATAATATGGATTATCACCCTCCCATTTTCTCAGTCTTGGAACAGGTGCAGTAGGCTTTTCGCCAGGAGGATAATATCGATAAAGAAGTGTTAACAAATCATGTGATACAGTGCTATCGTAAGTTTGTTTGAGTCGAGGATACGAAAAAGGCCCCGGTATAAACTCGCGCGATCTAAGGTCAGAAGGGGGTAGAGGTTGAATTGGATGGTATGGACCACGATCATAACGAGGTGAAAAAAATCGATATCTTTGGGAGCAATTGCTTAATTAATACCATATCATTCCTGCTAACAATAAATTAAGCATTGGAAATGAAGTAGAACTTACTTATTTCGACGCACAACACTACTATCCAAGGGATCTTGATTCCTGCATGATTCAAATTGGCTGATATATTTTTCCGAATTTCCCGTACTTAACAAGCTGGACTCTGATTCAAGATCTGGATCAATCGGTTTATCGGAATAGGTACGCGTAACATATAATCCCAATTTAACTCGTTTGGTAAGAAATCGAGAAGTTAACACGTTAGAAACTTGTGACTGTAAAATACATTTATACGCCCAATCCATTATATGCTAAACAAACATTAAAATTATCCCACAAAATAAAAAACCTATATGGCGCAACCAATAATCATTTTCCAATTTGAGTTTCTTTAGGAAAATTGAAATATCGAAAGGAAACTCCTTGAACACCCCAATTCTTCACCTCACGTACACGCCAAAATACGCCGGATAAAAATTCACCGTCCAGCCGACCTTTCTCACCGTGACTAATCATTATCGACGTGGTAGAACTGTCGTTAATGCACTAAGGGGATGCAGAGTATTGAATTGTCTAGCTTGATTAAAGTGATGGATAGCAAAAATATGGCCATTGATGTGATCTATGAAGTAATAGTATCTATCAACAACAATATTTAGTTTCATTCAACATAAATTTACTGCCCTTTGGTTCATTACTTCTATCAATTCCTACCCCTTCTTCCCCTATTGTTCCATGTCCATCTCCTCTAGCACCACGTGACTCTTATACACGTGATATAGTATCAATCTGTCATTAAGTACGAAAGTCTTGAAAATGTTTTCACGATGTACAACATTGTACCATTACTTTATATATGGACAACCAATTTTCGTAGTTTGATTTTTTTGCACGATGATACTAAATTAACTTGATTGAATACTTATACTTAAGTTGGGCTCCCCGTGTGATACCCTTCCTTAAACTACTAATATTTGAACATTTAGACTTATTTTTTAAATCTAGGAGATTTGGTCAGACTAATCATTCTTCGTTAATTTATACTTTGTTTCCTCTAATTTCATTCAATCAAGCATACGTATCATTTTTCATTTACTGAGTCAACTTACTTTTTAAAATGATTTACTTTACCCGGTTTGTTGTGTCCGTGATATATGCATTAACGTTTACGGGAATCGAAGGCCTGTATAGTACAAAAGATCCCGTTAAACTTGTAAATCACCTTGATTTTGAACGAATCATCAGAAATACTAATCACACTAGCGTACGTTTTCGTGTATATCTAAATTTATTTGCTCGAATATTTTACCCATTGCTAATATGGTGCACAAAATCTAACTGTACTTGATTATCGCCCGAACAGATTGTCGAGTAAGTTAACATAAAGCAGTGCTGCACAGAACTATATATTAATTGAGTAAAACAACTATATGCTTACTAATAACTAGATTTTTTGCACCATGGTGTGGTCATTGCAAGCAACTTAAACCTACCTACCTTAAAGTTGGAAAACAGTTACAAGATTATGTGCAAGTTGCAGCTATAGACTGTGATGATGAAAAGAACAAGCCAATATGCTCAAAAATGGGTGTCAAGGGATTCCCTACGCTTAAAATTTTCAGTCGAAACAGAAAAGGCGCTCCCATGATAAAAGAATATAATGATGCGCGTACTGTTACAGCTATAACGGAAAATACTTTGTATAGTATACCTAATCACGTCGAAAGACTTAACAAAAAGAACATCAATGACTGGTTAAAGGAAAAGAATGACACAGCTAAATTAATGGTGTTCAGTGACAAAGATGCCATCAGTCCATTGATTCGATCTTTAGCCATTGATTTTCTCGGGCAAGTTTCATTTGGCGTAGTTAAAAGTACCGATGACACTATTATGAGTACATTTGGAGTGTATAATGTTCCAACTATAATTCTCCTACCCGGTGGTGATAAACCCGGGTTAATATACAATGGTCAAGCTAAGCGTTTAAAATTATTTGAATTTATAACACAAGTTTCCATGGCAAATCGAGATGCTTTGACACAAGACTATCCCGAAAAGTTACTGCCTCCCCCATCAGCCCAGTCAAAATCCTCTAATAAGAAAAAAGATCTTCCATTTGAACAGGGCTGTTTGCAAAGTGATTCCCCTCTATGTCTAGTAGTATTGTTGCCACTGCCTGGTTCCGGTGATAATGCGATAACTCAAGATGCACTTAAAAGTGTGGAGAAAGTTTATCAGAAATATTCGTCTCGTGGAAAAAAGTTGTTTGATTTATCCGTCGTTTCAATTAATCATGAATCTTTTGATTCAATAGGAAAAGCGATGAACCTGCCCGAGGACAATGTTAACGTGATATTGATCAGTGGAAAAAAGTCTTGGTGGGCCAGGTATGATAAACCTGAGTTTACATTCCAAGATGTGGATGAATGGATAGATCTAATTCGTTTGGGGCAGGGAATTAAGCAAAATCTGCCTAGTTCGCTTTTGGGTAAAAACAAGTCTAAGGATTCCGGAAAATCATCTTCAGCTGAACCCCATGATGAACTTTAACTTCACAAAACAAGCCCTCAGCACACAAACAAGACAAAAGCTTAGTCATGAAAAATTAGTATATTTCAAAATTTGCTATGAATATGTCAATTAATTCCTTTGTGTAAGATACAGCGTCACTTCAAAATCTTGCAACCTCTTAGTTCCTAACAACCGTCGAAACCTCCAACACCCAAAATCCCATTGTCACGTGCGGCTGCCTGACTGGGGATCTTGTCCACGTGACTTTGTAGAAGTTTGGTTAATATTTCAGTGTAGAGACTCGTAGATAATTTGAAGAAAAGATTTTACATGTACAAAGTGATTTAGATTGTATATTTACTAAGTTAAACGTAGCAGTAGAATCGTTTAGAAAAGTGACCATGCTAGTATACAAATATCATTATCAGCAATACGCGTTACATCATAACGTAGCCCAGTTATAAGTAACGTGACGTGGCGTAATGGTCGGCCTGTGAAAATTCACGTGAGCTTGGTGTAAGACGAAATTGAAATTTTCGGGTTAATGATGATTTTAATCTTTCAAATTGAACTTGTTCAATTTCATGTTTAATCGAACAATTTTATGAGACTATTATTCCAAAATCAAAAAACAGATCGGGTTTTTGCCCATATCTATGTAGAATTGCCTACATAACTAAGTCTTGTCGTATAGCATCCTTGATGACTCCTGAGAAGTAATTGGATGTTATTGTTTAATGAGTTTAAAGGATAAATCTTTCCTAGTAATGACTATAAATTTTACTTTTAATTAACCATTCTACTTTGTAGCAATAACTATGATGATCCGATTTATCCCAATAACATTATAAAATATCTAACTTAAATGGCAAGCGCTAAACTATGAAGATAAGGGCTGCTGCTACGTAAACTATGAGAGGACTTTGTAAATCCCAAAAGAGGCCAATTTACCTATTGTACGGAAGTAGCATTAACCGGATAATTTTTTTACCTGCATAATTAATATTGTTACTATTTTGGGTATACTAGATAAGTTGATTAGGCTGCAAGGAGAAACTGTTAACTAAATATCATAGCTTATAACTAAAGTTGGCCAATCGTATGCATATTCCACACTATAAATTTTTCCCACCTAATTATTCAAGGAGAAAATGAATAAATCAAGTAATCGTCCTGTGTATATCAGGCACAATCAATTAGCAATATGTTTTGCTTTCTACATGGACATGATCGACTATTTTTCCATGAATATGCATGTATAGCCATACCAGGATAAATTAAAAACTCATCGCTACCTATGCAAGTATAAATATTAATAGCTAGATCCAAGCATGAATTATCAACTGAACCGGTCTAGTCAAATTAGCTGTCCGTACACTTCCCTCCCGTGATAACCTTCCTCACAGATCCGTCACAACTACACTGAGATGATGTCATATGATCATTGGGGATGTTGGAACAGTTCTCAATTAAGCAAATTGGGTGAAATTTAACGAGTATGTATGAAATAAAGGTCAAGTTTATAAGATCAAATGGGTAAAATGGTATTTTGTAAAATCTCATTTCGTTGTGCCTTCTAGTGTACTTCTCTCGGTTTACTTTTTTATTTACAGAAAACCTTGCACTATTACTGTGTCATAGAACCGGATAGTGAATGACGTAGAATGATTGAGGTCCAGAGTATGGTAATGGGGAGGAATATATGTAAGCTAAACTGGATAGTAAGATACCACCCATCAGTAAAATAGTTTGACACGATCAGTACTGGCTACCAACCCTGACCCGTTTACTGTTAACCACCTGTTGAGCATAATACCCCTTCCACTGCATAACTGAAACACAAGTCCAATCTTTGATTATGTAATAAAAGAGTATCAAATAAATACAAAATTTCTATGGATTTATCCATGATAATATTGAGGGTTACTTTGGCAAAGTTAACTTGACTTACTATAAGGGTGTACATTGATATATAATACTATTACGGGTATTTCTCATAAGCTGCTCTCACCCTTTTTCCTTCAAAATTTTCATCTTATACCCGTCTTCCGCGTGCCGTACTTCTGCCGCCTACCGAGATTCACACTTCTCAAACTCGGCTATCTACCCTCTTTTTCTCCCATCTTTCTTTTTAAACAAGATTACCGATTTATCCTAATATTTCCCAACTAATTTCCTGTGTTCCAGTCTACCATTCTATCCAGCTCGTTAAACCACCAACTGCACCCCTTCACTCTCCCTCCCAGAGGAAACCCTTTATAGTCACGTGATACGATCTCTTAACCAAAGGTTTTGCCCGAGACTTGCCATCGTGAAAGTTTCATCCTTGTACTCACTCATCTACATTGAAAATTACAACTTTTCCATCTTTTTTATTCTAATTAACATTTTTTCCGGGTTCATTCGCCCCTTGTGTTGATTCATTGTTGTAATTCACGTCTATTTCTTAACTTTTTTACTTCACTTTAAATTTTGCTAATTTTTTTGCGTGACTATTCACGCACCAATTTTTTTATTTCTTTATACACGACTGATTCGTTCAAAATTTATCCATCCTATTTACCTTTTCTTTTTCATTTTGAATTTTATTCTCATTAATTCATATTTCACTCTTAGAAATGGCTGCCAATCCACTAGGATTGAATTATCGTTTAACCGATAAAATCGATTCGTAAGTTAACCTTATCTACCTACATTTCATCCTGATAGTTTCTCTATTTCAACCATTTAGCATCATCTCACACACTCTTATTCAGGTATAACAGTAATGACCAATCTAACGATATAAACGAGTTACTCGATGAATCCGTTGATGCGTTAAACGATGTTACATTCGGTGGTTCTTCCAATGATAATTCCCCCATCGGTTGTGATTTTGACTTTTCCGGTCAAACCGCCCGAGTTCTTGGCATTTCTCAGCCCACCCAATCTACTTCCAACTCTTCACCTGCCCTTGCTTCAGCCCTTTCCGCTACAAATCATGATCATCACTCTTATGCTAGTGGTAATCATGCTTCTCCCCATTTTCATCGAAATCCCATCTCTCAGTCTTACGTCAAGGAAACTTCAACCATACCTCATTTGGAGGTTGACGCTGATCTGTGGGGAATTCCTTGTAAAACTCCCACTTTTTTCCGTCGCACTCCCTCGGAAGAGCCAAAAATGTTAAGTGTCACTCAGCTTGAAGAAATGATGCACGCCCAAATTGCTCATCAGCTACCCAATACTACCACCACTACCAACTCTAGTTTCCCCTTCAATCTCGGTCCTACTTCGGGGGTTGATTCCTCCTTTCCTCATCGTCAATCCGGTGTTTCCCCCAATGCCCGTCCACTTTACACTAATCGTCAATCCAATGCATGCTCTGTCGTCAACCTCGCCGTACCTTCAACAACTGAGGCTGCTGAAGTCAACATATCCCATCATGAAACCCCTCAAAATCTGGATGGCACAAGATACAATTTTGCCAACCTCCATCCAAATACAGCTAATACTAATGACATCCTAATGAAAAATTTACACGCTAACCTTGAATCAAACTCTCAACCTGCTTTGTTGAATCATTCTACTCAATCTCCACTCTATCACCTTCCCAATAATGCGACATTTGAAGGCCAACAAAACTATTTTACATCACGAAAACATAATTACGGCATTTATCAATCTCGCTCGCCTTATGTTTCGCCAAAAATACATCCTCATGTGGTTTATCAACCGCAAGACGTAGGCGATTCCATTTCCCGACCACCACGAAACTTTGCTTCAAACCATACATCATTAATTGAACTTGAAACAGTTTCCCAATTAACATCTACCCTGCAGCAACCACAACAGCAACCCCATCAGCAGTCTCCCTACGAAACGTTACGCCCTTCAACGAATCAGTTGTCCTCAGCTATCCAAAGGTATGGTGTTAGGCAGGCCTCTTCATCATACGCCAACAATTCGTTAGTTTACACAAGTCGTGGACAAGTTAATACACCCCCCAATAATCAGCGCATTACTCTTCAACAACGTTATCATACTAGAGGATCAGACTGTGGACCGTATCGTGAACAGTCATCTCGGAATCATCCGACATACGGGCCCAACAATCTTGGACATGGACAACACAGCAGAGATCAGTCAGAACGAAATTACGGTGGAGGACGTCGTGGACCCAGAGGACATTATCGTGTTGCTGGTCGTTATTCGGGATTAATGACAGTACAAGATAAGAATTACATATTTCGAGTTCAACTGAAACAACTTGTCTCTGTAGTTGGAGGAATTGAACTTATTGATGATGAATACGTGTTTCGAGATGATTTTTATTTTCGGGCATTTTGGCGAAATCGACGACTTCGTAGTGAAGCAGGTGCATCGTCCGATACAGGTTATCCAGAGAATTCCAACTTTCCCCTCAAAGATGAATTGAGTTGGAAGGACTATTTTCACTCAAGTTTCATGAGAATGGAACAGCAGGTTGTAAGAGCAGTGGAAGCAGCTAAAGCTCGCCCGAAAAATTCTCAAATATCGTTCCAAGGTAGCCTTGGAACAGTGGCATTTTCCAATGCTAAGACACCGAAGCTTATGTTAACTATTAAGCCGGATATGTTCAATATACGATATGAAAAAGGCAAAGATATTGAATCATATTCCTGTAGTCAAATGTGGGCCCTAAATAAAGTGTGCTTAGCAAGGTTGGAAAGTGTTTATTCCATTTTAATTGAGTTGGATGATCATGAACAATTACTACCCAACAAATTAGCAAAACCTCTACCGGAAGCATTAACTGATGAAGGGACTAACGAGCTGTGGAATAGACAATTATTACTGTTGAATGGAAGACTATATGATAAATTAGGCCTTGGAGAAGGTAACGACCAGAAAGGGTATGTTTTAATTTTCTTCAAATCTACATAAAAGTACATTTGAAAGGGTGATAACTTCACGATTGAGACTAATTTGTCAAGTAGATCTGGTTCAATACATCCGTTTATTCATTTACTTTCACGACCGAAGGGTGTTATGGCTTTACCACGAATATTTCGACATACGTTTGATGTACAAAAACTTAAGATATTAAGTTTAATTGTTAGTCAATTTGAGAAACTTCGAGTTGTATATTATGGACTACCGAACCAGAAGAATCGGTTACCGGCTAAGTTGAGAAGAGACATTTCTCATTTTTGTCGAGTTATACTTCCACACCTTTTTGTACTGGTTTCAGGCTTAACTTTGCCCGTGTTAGTTGGATTGTTAAGTATTTTTGTCGGGGAAAACAATATATCCCGGGTAGTGTGTACACGGGTAGGCCAGGAAGTACTGACAATGTTTATAAGTCGAGCGGAAGTTCTCAAGGAATCCTTGGTTAATACGACAGTTACTGAGAATAATACAGGAGATAATAGTGAGACGGTTTTGGTGGATTTGGCGGCATATCGAGAGATCTTTAATGATCTTTTTATTGCATTGGAATCAAGTTTACCGTCAATATTTTGGGATTCACCATCACCACATACAAAGGATTGCAAAGATGAACATGATGATATGCATACATGGCAATTTTTGGCGGCAGTGGGCGTAGCCGCATCACCAGATCAACAACAACGGTTAGTTATCGGTGTAAAAGATCACGTTATGAGGATTGTTCAAGCAGCGAGGCAAATGCCAGGAGATGAAGGATTTCCCATACTTCAAAAGGTCAACTTATTTTTACGCGGACTTGGATTTGATGTTGATATGCTGTAAATTAAGTACCCGCGTGAGCTGAATAGGTATTTTTCAAAGTTCTAATATTTCCCTGGAAATATAAAATTTTGTTAATCATATAACTCTTTGATAGGAGAAGGGAAGGAATAATTTTTTCGACTTAGTACCATATTTCATTTTTTGGCGAATGTTAATATTGAAATCTTGTTTTGAAATGTATAATTAGAGATTGTTATAATGGATTAAGACATGCAAAGTATACATGAACGAAGATAACATGGTGATGAGAAATAGAAAGAGAAGCTCGAAATGATTGATTATAAATCAACAGAAATATGCATTTAATGTATTATAAGTTTAGTTATATACTACGAACTGAAATTCACAAAATCTACCATTGTTGTATACGTAAACGCTAAAAAACCCTCCGCAGTATATATATTTCCAAAATTTTTCCATCGAATCCTTCCCTCCCACCCAAACTCCCCTTGAACCCGCCTTGGGCATCACGTGGCCTATACACTCGACACGTGATCAAGGTAGAGACGGGTGCGGAAGAATTATTTCCCGAAATGCTATTACTGGAAATCTGACTAAGCTCAACCATGCGCTAGATTAGTCATACAGTTCTGGGGCGTACTTAGGGAATGTAATATATAAGTGGAACTGATGTGTTACGATGAAAGGATTGGACATTTTTAAGGTTTATATTTTCATTGCATTGTCTTCATACTATTTTATATTTTGGACTATTCCAACGCGAATAATTGGTGCAAATTTTTTTTTGTTCAAACGTGAAATGCTGTGTATTTTATCTAAATCCTTGATAATTCTTAAAAGATTATATTCTACACTTTTCTATTAACTTTTAAGGTTAAATATGTCAAGACAAATATTAACCAAATCTTACTCTACCTTATTCAGTCATGGAAGAATGAAATATGGTTTAAGATCTATTCAAAAATACAAACTACACGTTCCACCGTCCTCTATTTCTATTCTTGGATATTCTCATTCTACCTTTTTTATAAATTCGCAATCTAACTTTCGACAATTTTCTCACTTTCCTACACGCTTTAATAAGCTACCCTCCATTCCTTTATCTAACAAACTTGCTCATCATGTCAAATTGATGTATAAAAGGGTAGTTTGGTTCTCGTTTACTGTATTAGCTACCGGAACCCTTATTGTTACTGGGATCTTCTTATACGATGCATCCACATACAACTTGAAACCTACCAGCTCTCATGACCTCGCGTCACAAATCCACCATTATACTACACCACGCAATGGAGGACCGAAGAATTTACCTATCCTTTACGAATTACCCAAAAATCCCCACCCTGTCGACCCTGTCATCTCCTCGGACCAACAAACTTTCCGCAAACCCAGATTAGTCATCCTGGGATCAGGCTGGGGTTCAGTTGGGCTTTTAAATAACCTTAAATCGGATGAGTATGAAGTGGTAGTGATCAGTCCGAGTAATCATTTTTGCTTTACACCATTGTTGCCCAGTGCAGCTGTAGGAACTTTGAGTACCCGATCAATTGTTGAACCAGTTAGGCGGATTATTCATCGTCTAAATGGATACTTTTTAATGGGATCAGCCGTGGATATTGAATTTTCCGATAAATTGGTGGAGGTAGAATGTCATACCGATGGAGATAAAGTTGAGCGAATGTATCTTCCTTACGATAAATTAGTTATTAGTATTGGTTCGGTATCGGATAGCCATGGATGTAAAGGTCTGGAGAATTGTTATTTCCTAAAGACCATTGGAAATGCTTGTGATGTTCGTGACAAAATAATAAAGAATCTTGAATTGGCAAGTTTACCACATATTTCCGAAAAAGAGAGAAGTCGATTACTTTCATTTGTTATATGCGGTGGTGGGCCAACGGGAGTCGAATTTGCAGCCGAACTTTATGACTTGTTAAACGAAGATTTATTTCGAGATTTTCCAAAAGTTTTACGACAAAAAATATCGGTTCATATACTACAGTGTCAATCACATATTCTTAATACGTACGACGAAGCAGTTTCAAGATTTGTTGAACAAAGGTTTAAACGTGATTCCGTCAATGTTTTGACGAATGCACGTGTGGTGGAAGTGCTTCCAGATCGAGTTATTTATACTCAAAAGGATGAGAATAAACAAACCACACTTCACGAATTAGATGCAGGGTTTTGTTTATGGTCAACTGGTATTGCGCAAGCTCCCTTGTCAAAGACCATTCGTGACAAGTTAGTCAATCATCAGAAGAATGCAAGAGCACTAGACACCGATTCTTACTTAAGACTGATTGGAACTCCTCTGGGAGAAGTGTATGCTATCGGGGATTGCTCTACTGTACAAAATAAGATATCGGAGGAATTAATGAAGTTTGTAGTGGATGTTGCTACTAAAAATGGACAAGATCCGGCCAAAGTGCAATTAACATATCGCGATTGGATACTATTAGCCCAATTAGCTCGAAAGAAATTTCCTCAGGCTTCCCAACATCTCCGCGGGCTTGATACACTTTTTAGAAGTTATGACCATGACAATAGTGGAACGTTAGACTTGGGAGAATTGTATGAATTGATTCAACAAATCGATTCAAAGTTGACGACATTACCTGCTACAGCACAACGAGCCCATCAACAGGGAAAGTATTTAGCGAAATTATTTAATCGGTTAGCCGTGTTGAATGGGAATCAGGGGTATTTACTTTATTCAAGATTGCTTGAGGAGGAAGCGTATCGACCTTTTGAGTATCGACATTTGGGTAGTTTGGCTTATGTGGGAAATGCGGCAGTGTTTGATCTTAGTAAAGGGCACGATTGGATGGGAGGGTTGTGGGCTATGTACCTGTGGAGGAGTGTATACTTTATTCAAGGGGTCAGTTTTCGAGCACGGCTTAATTTGATTATGGATTGGTTTTACCGATCGCTATTCGGGCGTGATTTAATGAATTTTTAATATACGGCTACAACTACACGGGAAATACGTGAAAAAGAAATGGATTAGATGTTATGAAGCATAAGGTGATATGGTATAATTGGGAGTCTGAAGTTATGTAAAATAATTGATTTAAGGTGTTAACGTAGACCGACGTATTTAACGTTTCAGATGAAGTTGGATGTAGGACACAGAGTGTAAAGTCTAGATAATAATTTTTTGAAATTTTGGCATTGGTGAGGGTTAAGATTTTCTGTTTCAAGTGTACATGGGTGATAATATAGTAGGGAAGATGTTGTGTAATGTATGGGCCAACGGATGAAAATATCGGGTGAGTTAAACGTATACATTTAAACAAATGGTGATATTGGTAGCATGAACATAAGTAGTAGTGTGTAGTGTCACAAAATGTATGCAGACACACGATTATTTTACGTTTCAAGGGAAAAATCTTGCAGAAGTACAACTGAGTAGGTTGGCAGGAAGAGGTAATTTTTAACACTTAAAAAAAGGCCTGCCTGATCTTTAGAGTAGAAAATTTCTCTAATATATATAAAGCCGGGTAAACTTGAAAGAACATGTCTCAAGTATAATTATTTTCACGCTTTAAAATGTTAAAAAAATACCAAAATTCCTCAAGCAGCAAGAAAACCGACAGCGGAAGTACATCATGTGACGAGATGTATGGAAGAAAGATTGCCGAAGTTGAAGCGGCGGTAGCGCGGAGTGTGGCGGAAGAAAAAGCACGTGATATTAGGTGGAAAGTGCGGGCGCGAATTGCGAAGATATTTCTGCGGGTTGTAAATTTTGCGTGTTCGTTGATTGTAATTTCATTGGTATCGACTAGTTTTGTGGTGTTTAACGCGACAAAACATTTACCAGTGAGAAATGATTTATCACCCTGGTCTGATCGAACACCTCTATGGCCTCAGATACTGGTCTTAAGCATTGCGTCATTTTCTTTGGCATTAGCAGTATTATCCTTAGTGATTACTTGCTTACAAGGCCATCGAAAAGGCGAAAGGATTGGACGTCTACACGAATTATTTTGTTTGATTTATCTACTATTTAACCTTATTCTATGGTCAATAAGTATTGGTATACTACGATCTAATCAAGAACAACGTGATATATGGAATTGGAGTTGTGCCGAAAATACACGAAGAATATTATTTGAAGCTCATATTCCTTATTCTTTGGTTTGTCGTTTTCTCGATTGGACTTTAATATGCACTATACTACAGGTGATAATAGAAATCTTAGCTATCTCTATTCATCTTGTTATGGTGTGCAAATTCTGGGCTACCCATCGTTTACAACGCGCTCTCTGTCTACAGGATCGGTTTCGTCGTAACGTGTATATGATGGAGGTACTTTCTCGGCCTGATATTGTTCCGGTTCCGATCTAAAAAATTTTGTTGAACAAAATTAACGCTCTTAACTGCTTCATGAAACAATCTTTTACTTGCTATACACGTACACTTATACTCTTTTTACAGCACAAATTTTTCTTATATTATAAATAGTACTACAATGGACGTTAATGAACAACACACCGATCGGAGTATAGTTCGACATTTATCTAAAATTTCTATTCGTAGGCTGAACACTTATATGGCATTTGATTTTGGTTTACATTGTAGTGGGTAACATATTTTTAATTATACGGCTAACGTGTCTACATGTTTGTGTGCGTGCAAAACAGAGTATTTGAATAAAAATTATAAACCGGTTACTTTTAATACGGCGGTAAAACTTTGGTGGGATACTGCCAATGACTCTCTACTCCGGGGACAATATGATTCAAAGCAATGTTTATTGACGCCAAAAGCTGGTGGCCCTGCTTTATCAGAAGTTATTAATTCATTCTCGGCGAATTACCAAGTTTCACGTTATGTACCAAAACTGTTAAGCTTGACGAGCGGGAGTCTAAAGGTTGCTGCATTTGATTTTGTGAGTGGTAAAATTCATATGAATAAACTGCCAGGCTGATGATTATTATAAAAATGATGGGTATACATTTTTGAAAACGACCAGGATTTTACGCTAATTCGTCCGAAACATGAAAGTGTAAAGTTTAGTAGAGGATCCAGTGATTGGTCCTGGTGCTATCCGTTGGTTCCGCGATTTTTACTTGCACTATCAAGGGAGAAGTAAGCATATTTGAAGGTTTACTTGGGTTATGGTCAAACGATATGTTGATTAGTCGCTAGTTACTTTATCGTCATATTTTCCAATCAGGCGGGGCTAAAATTTTCGGGAACGTCACAGCGGGACAGGACTGATGTACAGGCCAGAATAACGTTTTTCAAAAAGAAGATTAAGTCATTTGCAATTGGATTGGGTTTACGGGTGAAATTTTCAATTTATGCAGCATGCAAGTACGATGAATACCGTAAGCCTCGTTCGGGGATGTGGAGTGAATTTTTGAAGGATTGTGGAATAACGGATGAAATGGTGGATCGAGAAGCGTCATTCTACGTGGGAGATGCAGCTGGAAGGGTAGCGCAGGGTAAAACCAGCCGGAGAAAAGCTCGTAAGGAGGATTTTGCATGCTCGGACCGGGATTTTGCGGCTAATTTAAAATTGAAATTTTTTACGCCGGAGGAATTTTTTCTGGATGAGCCACCACTTGCCTTTAAACGATCGTATGAACCAAAAATGTTGATTAAACCTCCAATGGCAAGCGGGAGTAAGTTTCAGTTTAGTCACTTAGGGTGGGTTATATTTAGTGTTTAACGTGTTTCATTGAGCAGATCCAAAATTCGAGCGACGGTATCCAAAGGAATTAGTTGTATTTTGTGGCAGTCCGGCAATTGGCAAATCTACGTTTTACTGGAAAGTGATTGAACCGTTGGGATACGAGCACATTAATCAAGATACTCTTAAGACACGAAGTAATTGCATTGAGGCAGCAGAAAATTTTCTGAAGGATGGGAAGTCGGTAGTTGTTGATAATACCAATCCTGATCGAACGGTACGGTCGCTTTGGATTAATTTAGGTCGCAAGCACGCAGTGCCCGTAAGGTGTATAAATTTTGTGGGATCATTAGAATTATGTTTGCATAATAATGCGTATAGAGCATTCAGTTGGACGGTAGGATAAGATATATTTTTACATTATGGGTGGATTGACACACTGATAGGAACAACGAGAGAAGAGGAGTCTTCTCCCAAAAATATCAATTTTGGGATTTCATACCAGATATACAACACCGTCGGTTGACGAAGGGTTTGAAGATGTGATAGAAATTCATTTTGAGGTAAAGGGATATTTAAGTAATTACGGCGTATCGACAATTATACAGCTACTGATTAACATATGGATATATTCTATATAAACTTTTAGTTCCAAGGAGATGAAGAAGCCCGAGTTGCATGGTCACGATATTGGATGTAGAAGGAAGATTTAAATGAACATAAATAGCATGTTATACCCTAGTACAGTATGGAAACCAAGCAAATATTGACCATTTCAATACACACAACGTTACAAAATCGAAGGAAGATTTATGGGCGCGGGCTAAGACAAAGGGAACCATTGAAGATAAATGAATGATACGTGATGAAGGGAATTTAGCATGTGGGATTCATGAGGAGATTGTGATGGACGGAATGGATTATGAGTTGAAAATAGGTTAAGCCGAGGCAACGGATGATCGAATTGGGGGTAAGTGGGACAACGAGAATGGTATGTGAGATTGGTCAACGATGTTGTTGGCCTCTTGTTTAATTTTGTAGAGGAGATGGATCAAAGTGAAGATGAGGAAGGGGGAAAACAGTTCAGACCAGCCTTGCATCCAGCCCACTTTTGGGCGCGGACTAGACGAAAAATTGAAGAAGGAAATATAATCCGGGATCAATTTAATGTTGGGGGGGGGAGGAGTAAAAGGATAGATAGATTGATTTAAGTTTGGGATTTAAGGGATTACTGGAAGAATTGTACGTGAGTATGTGGGTGAGTTTTAGACCGGATAGCTGAGGAAAGTTAACACGAGACATTTTGGGAAGATTATGAGGTCGTGAGCATATGGTTTTACCAGGTGAGGTGAAAGGTGAAATAGAGTGATTTGACGCGGTAGAGCGCGGTGTGGAAAAATTGGATGGTCAACTAACTATGTGCAAGTTAAAATATGATGGCGTGTCTTGTGGATCGGGATTCTTGGGGTAGGGAGATTGGTGATGATGGGTTGGGTAAGGAAGAAGAAGGGGAAAAAGAGATTGGTTCGTGGAACAAAGGATTGGGGATTGAAAGGAAGAATGAAGGGTGGATTTATGATATGATGAAAAGTTGGGGAAAAGAGGTGAATTACGAATTTCTAAGGGAATTATTGGAAACCGCCCCGTTACCGGGATTACGGGATTTACAGCAAGATTTTACGATTAAATTATCAGAGAAGCAGATTGCACGTCGCGTATGGACGATGAAAGAGAATGAGATTTTAACACGAGTGTTGGAGCAAGTTACAGGATGGTTGAATAAAGTTAGCAGTGATGGTGATGGAGGGGACAGGAATAGTTGGAGGGTTCGAGAGGCTATAAAGTATGGTCAAAAAGATGGCAAAACTATGGAACAGCTGATTGAAGAACTGGTTAAGAGTTGTGATAAACCAAATGATGTTAAAAAGGTTCATATGGAGGGTATGGGAGAAAAGTATATGAAGTATTTTGAATCGTTGGTATGGGATTATCCTTTGCCGGGAATTCAGTTGAACTATGAAGCATTACTGGATATTAAGTGCATGGGAATGGACTTGACGGCATTTTACGATTTGGTTAATTCGTGCAAATTCATTGAGAATAGTATTCTAAATCAAAAGTATTTGATGACGGAACTTTTGAAGCGATTGAAGTATTTTGTGAACAGCCTGTACCGTCAATTTGAAAGTGTTCCAATACAAGTTATCTATCGATGCTGTGATAGGATGAAAAACATGTTGGCGAATCTGAAGTTGATGCGGATTAATATGGAGATGTTGAATGATCATTTAAGATATATGACCCAAAGTTTAGTGACATTGGAGTTACGGGAGTTAGCCGGAGGAATGAGTGTGGAGAGTTTGATAAATTTTAATCAAAAGTGTCGGAATCGGGAAAAACTTCGCGATGCAATGCTTGGGGAATTGAAGAGTCAGTGGATGATGGGGATGGGAGGAGTAATTAAAAGTTTTATAAGTATGCCTCAAGTGATAGTTTGGCCTGTGAGTTTGGAAGTTTATGTTAAAAGTATGTTACAAAGTCGAGAATTTCAAGGAAAAGGCCAAGTTATGGAAGCAAAAAGAGTCCCAACTACAAGTACAAACAAGCGGAAATCCGTCGACGTAACAGCTGGGCAGATCATTAGTCAAGGAAGCTGTCGAAGCAACAAAGTTCGCAGAACAGCTGGAAAGCCGCCGCCGCCTCCCCCGAACTGCCTTCAGCTCAATCAATTTACTGCTGATTCCGTACCTCTGTCGAATCGTTATCGTGAAAATAATTCCCATCCAGACGTCGACTTGTGCTTTAAGTTTCCTGCACCCGGCTTTCCCCGCTCCCTACATCGACCCCTAATTCCTTCTCCTCCCTTGAGGGATTCTCTTGCTATACAATCTACATCCCCTTCGACTCCTTTGAATCACCATTTTAATGCATTATCTTCCTCCAGAGTTTCACCTTCGTTCAAAGCAGGTCATCAAAGATTTGCCTCGGGGTTTTCAAGTACGAGCAGCTTGCAATTCAGCTTGGCCGACTTTTCCATGGACTCATCATCTACTCCAATCAATTGCGACTCTTCTTTTATCTCCAATCAGGACCCCTTCACAGCGTCTTCGTCTGAATCTTCTTCAACTATACCAACTACTAATGAGCCCAAAAATCCCTTATCTACATCTAGCGATTCGCTGAGTTATGATGCTTCATTTTCTTCTAATTCTTTACTTGGCCAGCAATTTTTCAATTGTTTTGGTACCCCACCTCAACTGCCTCCGGGCGATTCTGTTACCTCTTTTCCCCTCAGTGATATAAATCAGGAATATTTAAGTGTCATGACTGAACAATATCTTCATGATAATCCCATATTATCATCGACCCCTACTTCAAATTTGCATCTTCAGCTTGATGATTTAACTACTCCGTGTCCTGTGGACACTATCCCATCTTTAAGTACACTTGACAATACATCATCTGAATTATCCTTTCCCCAAACTACAACAACCTCCGATCCTTCAAGGTTTCCCTTGGATGTATATGCTCACCTTACTTTTCCCGTCAAGCTTCAAATCGGTCAATCTAACCCCCCTGTGACTTCACTACCAGAATCTAGTCAATCCCTTTTACGTCCTTCCACGTCCCCGAGCTCATCCCAGCCCGTCCACGATACATTTACCCCTGTATCAACATCTTTAGCCATTCCCGATTTCCCCCTCGATAATTCATCCGTGACGTTAACTTCACCGTCCTCAGCATCGGCTTCTGCCTCCTTTTACCTCCGCCCGCCTAGTCGTGCGTGTAATAACAATCTAGAATGTTCGTCGCCTTACATCTCACACCAATCGTCTGATCCAGACTATTCCGTGCCAATGCTGTGAAGTGTTGCCACGTTTCAACTCGCGATACTCCACCAACTCTGCCCGCCGAAAAGCCCCGCCCGGCGCCTCCTCGCTCTATCCCCGGCGCTTCCTCGCTTCATCCCCGGCGCTTCCTCGCTCCATCCCCGGCGCCTCCTCGCTCTATCCCCGGCGCTTCCTCGCTTCATCCCCGGCGCTTCCTCGCTTCATCCCCGGCGCTTCCTCGCTCCATCCCCGGCGCTTCCTCGCTCCATCCCCGGCGCCTCCTCGCTTCATCCCCGGCGCCTCCCCCGCTCTCCCTCCCCCACGTGACCTCCTTCTCGTCTTTCTCAATCAATTCTGTGCGTCGCAAAAAATTCTTCCATCCCTCTTATTTATATTTGCCTCGTCATGATGATATGATCCATAATATTTTCTAGTTAATATATCCCTTTTTATCGATTTAAATATGGTTCATCGTAAATCACAAAAACCCTCCCAACGCAAAACCATCTCAAATAATCCTTCTCCCCCTCCCACCTCCTCCTCCAAACTTGATGATCCTCGGTTCGCCAGTTTATCAACCGATGTCAAGTATCGTTTACCTTCAAGATGTCTCAACTCGGTTAAAATAGACGCGCGTTTCGCGCCAATGCTCAATGACTCGGATTTCGCTAAAAAGGCCAAATTTACTCGCTACGGAAGTCCAATTAATCCTGATACTACCTCTCAGGAGCAACTCGCCCTTCGCAAAGTTTACTCATTAGATAGTAACCTCAACTCTGATGATTCAAACTCTGACATTTCCCCTCATCCTACCCAAAAAAAATATGATCCAGCCCGCAATGCTGGATTTTCTACATCCGAAAGTGATGATGACGATGACGATAATGATAGCTCTTATCAATCCAATACAGATTCTTCCCTTGAAGAATTACTCCTTGACCCTCATACCCCTGATTGCATTCCTGAAAGTGAAATGACATCTCGTATCGCCATCGTAAACCTGGACTGGGACAATATTCGCGCCGTCGATATTTTTGCTGTGGTTAAAAGTTTACTTCCCAACCCAAACCATCTTATCAAAGTTGCCATCTACCCCAGTGAATTCGGTAAAGTGCGTTTACGAAACGAAGAACTACAAGGTCCTCCTCACGATATATTTCAATCCTCAAATTCACATCCTCCAACTCTAATCCCCAGCGGACGAACCCATCAACTCACCACCAAGGAAAAATCAGACTATGAATTAGAGGAACTTGATTTCAATTCAACAAAACTTCGCAAATATCAATTACAACGTCTACGTTATTACTACGCTATAGTTACCCTAAAATGTGTAGCGGCCGCTAAACAGTTATATCAATCCCTAGACGGTAGTGAATACATGTCATCGGCCAACTTTTTCGATCTACGCTTCGTACCCGATACCGAAGAATTCTGTGACTCGGAAATTCGTGATGCTTGCACCGAAATCCCCCCCACATTTAAACCCCGTGACTTCATTACCGATGCATTACGACATAGCAAGGTTAAATTAACCTGGGATGAAGATGATGTTACTCGTAAAGACGCAATTAAAAACGCCTTTACCAAAAAAAATTCTCACAACAATTTACACAATTCCGATTTGTTAGCTTACCTAGGCACCAGTAGCAGCAGCTCCGCTAATTCGTCCGATCAAGATAGCGATTCTGCCAATTTAAAAAAATCAAAAAAATCCGCCCAAATTTTACGTGCTGCTCTCAACCTTGATCTCCACACTGATTCCAACTCCGGGCCATCTAAGCCCATCGGAAATTTACAAGTAACCTTTATACCGGGATACTCCAATGAAATTAAATCTTCCACCAACTCCAATGATAAATCAACAACCTCAGAACTTACTACTTTGGAAAAATACGTCGAAAAGGAAAAGTCGCGTAAAAAACGACGTAAAGAATCTTCAACTTCCCAACTTAACCTCCACAATCAACCCGATTCCTCAGCCACATCCTGTGGCTTCGACGACCCTTTCTTTACTCATCCAAATTCTTCACGTGATCGAAGCAGAGTGTCTCCACGTCCGGCAAAACCTTTGCGATTTTCCGAATCAACTTCTCCCCGCGAACCCGAAAATTCTCGGCTCCAAAATGAACTCGAACTATTAATGCTTCCCGACATTCAACCCGGCAAATCCCTTTCACGTGAACTACTCCCTCTGACTAAGCAAACCTCTCGTAAGCGTAAATCGTCTTCTCCGACACGTGATCGTAGAGTTTCCGAGGCGTCGGCCGATATTGAGGACATAATCGTGGATCCTTGTGATACCAGATTTTCCGTATTGTTTGAATCACCCGATTTTGCCATTGATCCTACCCATCCTACCTTTCGTAATACTCCAACCATGCAACGTTTACTCGCCGAACGCCGTAAACGCCTCTCTACCGAGCATCTTACTTAACCCCCAAACCTTTTCCTAGCTTATCTAATCCGATGAGTCAGCAACTGCTATATTCTCCGACCTTTTTGCTGGGAATGTAAAGGCCAATTATCGTGTGGGCGCGTTTTAACTTTTCAAAAGTTCACGATCAACGTACTTCCGTTAATTCAACGGTAGAACTTTTTATACAAATTGCTTTTCCTCCGTAAATTTTTCCATTCATACATTGTCCTTATATTTCTTTTGAATCTACTTGCTAAATTTTTGTACAAGGGTTTATGCGTGGTCTTAACTCGGCAAGACCTGCGGAAAATTTCCAAGTTTATATGCATATATATATATTCGCATATTCGCGTATATACAATACTTTTACCCACCAGTGTACGCGCACCTGCGCGCACTTATAAATTCTACTACGTCAACATGTCGATTGTCACTGTAATCTCAGCTCAGAGCTCATGTCCCGCTATCGAACCAAAAGTTTTCTCGGAATGTCAATCTCCAACCATCCGTTTATATCCCTTAAGCAATTACACATTTGGCACAAAGGAAAATCAACCTGAGGAAGATCCATCGGTAGTAGCCCGTTTAACACGTCTAGAAGAACACTATAAAGCTCATGGTATGCGTCGTACGTGCGAAGGCGTACTAGTGTGTCATGAACATAACCATCCACATATCCTCATGCTTCAAATTGCCAACGCTTTTTTTAAGTTACCCGGTGATTATTTACAACCCGATGATGATGAGATCGAGGGTTTCAAGGCTCGTTTAAACGAACGTTTAGCTCCCGTCGGTACCCAATTCTCAGGTGAAGGTGTTAACGATGGTTGGCAAATCGGTGATTGTTTAGCCCAGTGGTGGCGACCCAACTTTGAAACTTTCATGTATCCCTTTATTCCAGCTCACGTTACTCGACCAAAGGAGTGCAAAAAACTTTATTTCATTCAACTCCCACGCACCAGTAAGTCTCGTGCAGTGGGTATATGTCCACGCCCTTCAACCCCCCTTCTCCATACTTGTTAATCCCCTTCCCTAACGCTAACGCTAACTAACTTATCTCTAGAAGTTCTCAGTGTTCCCAAGAATATGAAACTACTAGCCGTACCATTATTCGAACTTTATGATAATACTGCGCGGTACGGTCCTCAATTATCCGCTATCCCTCACTTGTTATCTCGTTATAATTTTGAATTCGTTGATGAAGAGGGTAAAGTTGTCGCCGTAACTCCCGGTGGTAGTCCTCCCTCCAACGTTGTTGATCAACAGTACCCTCAGACTAAAATTTTAACTAATCCTTCGTCTACTGGGGCTTTCGAAGAGTTAACTAGTGAATTTGATGCTAACGGTACGGGTCACCCGTCCACCTAGCTAAATCGTTAATCATTTTACACTTTATCTTGGATGGAAACCGCTACGTGCGCTCTTTTACAACTCATTCTTCTCATTCCTCTACCAACAATCCTATACACCCGTTTATATCCAGTGTAGTAGTCGACCTCTTTCCAACCCGTTTTCCCTAGTAGCACTACACTTCGTTTCCCACTTTTAATCTTTAACCAATCCATACCATTATTCACACGTTACCCTAGTACTATCGTGAACCCGAGCTAAATAAGCCTTCCACGCTTCATCACGGTATCGCCCCGCCGTTTCTTCGATATTTGTTGCCTCGACTATCCCGCGCCCGACAATTATTACATCGGCTTCTTCAACCATAACGACATAATGCGGTGTTCGATACTGTTGACCGAGGTGATCCGAGCCCGAGCAGACCGTGCTGGTATCCGTACGATTACTTGATTCAACTTCATCAGCAGCGTCTGGATCAGCAAATTTCACGCCTGGTGTAAAAACGATAAAATTTGAATCGGCCAATTCATTCATAGGACTTTGAGCAATAAATCCTACAACAATCTCACGATGTTGTCTCGCTATATTCTTACACGCTTCCGCGTACGCTGGACTGAATAAATTTTCTCGACTTGACATACTAGCTATCAAGAGTAAACCTAGGTCTCGCGGTTCACTTGTATCATCATGCCCAAGGTGACGTACATGTGTCGCAACTTTTGCTATTGCTGTCACTATATCTGGTCCCGATATAATGTGCGCGTTAACTAGATCGGCCCACCTAGCAATACGATGTACACCGTGGGTTAACTGTCGTGTCACCGTAGTACCGATATCCGCAAATTTTCGATCTTCAAATATTAAAAAATTATGCTGTCGGGCAATACCACGTAATCGGTACATACGATCCAGCGTAAAATCGTCAAGTGTATCAACGTGAACTTTTATCGCACACACGTACGGCCCCACCCGCTGTGCTAAACATATGATTTCTTCAACCGTACTCACATCGGCTGCTACGCATAAATTGCTTCGTTTGCTAACCATTATCTCAAATATCTGTTTAGCCATACCGTGCGTTCCCGTTAATTTGGCTCTCTCCTCGAACCGGAGCTCTGCTACTCGCTTCATTACTGCGCTTCAAACACCGAATCTTTGCTGGTGCGTGCGTGCGAATGTGTTTATTAAACTATCTCGACAAACAATTAACCTACGATTGTCTACACCTTACTCATCCCTTTTTACAAACAAGTCAACGAATGTATCTACATCCATACTTTCCAACCTAGCCTGATCCGACGTCAAGTCCAGGATCCGTTGGATATGAGCTTCGGGAAAGTGTTGCGCTATATGATGGTGAAATTTGCGTAATATCACACCCTTGGCCTCTTCCCGTCTTGTACGATGTCCGAGCGGTGCTTCAACCATAACTTCCGGTAACACTTCTCCCGATTTTAATGTCACCGTTAGCGCATTCGGTATAGTTCGTTTCTCAGGATCATGATAATCCTGTGTAAACTGCTTGTCTTCTACGCACTTAATGCGCCGACGTAGTGACTCCACCAATTCACTATTTGCCGCTTCTGAATCGTCCGTATAATCATTGGCCGTTAACCTGTCAAATACCAGCATCGTGGCTATCATGTACTGCACACAATGATCTCGATCTGCATAATTTTGCATCGGTTTAGTCTGTTTATCGATAATTCGTATACATGCTTCATGCGTACGGTTAACTACCGATTCTATATCTGATGCCGACTTTCCCTTGGCTTTGAGCATCTCATTAATTCGTTTAGCTGCTTCAATTGCCGTTTGTGAATGAAACTCCGCCGGATACGATACTTTGAATAGCACATTCTCCATCACATACGTTCCGTAAGGACGTTGGAATCGAAAGGGTTTCCCCTTGAAGCAAACATCATAAAACCCCCATACCGGTGTACTAAGTACCGATGGCATGCCCTGCTCACCTTTGCATACCTTTAGGCAAAGGTTAACGGCTTTCTCACACGCATCTCCCGCTGCCCAACTCTTTCGGCTCATCGTATTAGGGGTGTGTCTATACGTTCGTAAACTTTGACCGTCACACCATGCTTGAGAAATTGCAAAGCATGTCTGTAATTTATCCAATCCAAGTAAATCCGATACCACTGCCGTCGAAGCTACCTTAACCAGTACAACATGATCAAGGCCAACTTTATTAAAGCTGTTCTCAAGTGCCATACACCCTTGAATTTCGTGAGCTTTAATCATCGCTGTTAAAACGTCCTTGACCTTCAGAACCTTTCCACGTCCCACTTTGACACCCGCTCGATTAGACCGTGTTATCCAATCCGCTACGGCTAGTATAGCTCCCAAATTATCCGATGGATGGCCCCATTCCGCCGCTAACCAGCAATCGTTAAAGTCAAGCCATCGTATCATTGCTCCCACGTTAAATGCCGCATTCACCGGATCGAGTATGTATCCGGTGCCTGGAACACGTGCTCCATTAGGAACAATCGTATCGGGTACGATAGGTCCAAGTAATCGTGTACACTGCGGAAATTCCAGTGCCTTGAAAGCGCAACCCAGCGAATCCAGTAGTACATACCGCGCCGTATCAAATGCTACTGAACTTTTTACTGTATAATCGTGAACATAATTTGCCACGCTAACAATTTCTTCATCGAAGTCTTTAACTCCTACAGCCGTACTCGGTACCTTCACCCCCCCCGCCATGTGGTGGCCTGTGGTTGCAAAATTCCTTGACTCTGATGATCCAACTGTTAATAATTTAAACCCTTTATTCCCCGACTTTCGTCCCTCATAACTTTCTCTTCCCTTCTGTATTCCAAAGCCCGCTGCTGTACCGTGGTGCAGTCTAGCCTTAAATCCTGTACAAACTCTGTTATATCGTAGACTTATACGACCCAACGACGCGTAGTTTGAGTAAATGTTAAACCAGATCATCTTAGATCTTCCGTACGAGCTCTGTTGCTTTATAAATAACTTAATTCACCTCACCCATGCTAATGATAATACTTCCTTCAAACGCTTCCACTACTTCAACTTTCCTATAAACGTACCCATGTAACCTTTTTATACTTGAACTAACTCCTTCCCACTCCCAATATAATAATGCCGACTGTGTGACGTAACCATCTTGTACTTTCCCCATTTGCTACATCTCATCATCTCCTCTTGCCGAGTTTAAGCGGTACCTCGTCTCGTCCCATTTATCCAAGGTAGTAAGTTCCTTCCTGTTTCATTATGTACCTCATCTCGTCTCGTCATTTGTTATGTTGCGGGGAAAGGGGGCCCGTCTTCGGTTTCTAGAAGGTTTTTGTACCTTGGGAAAAAATAATACGGTAGCGTAATGATGGACGACACTATGTAAAACTTTTCAAGCCGAAACAAAACTTTGGTCTGTCGGGTTAACCCAAGCCCAAGAAACTCTTCTCACACACTACGTCACATGGATCACGTATAGACAGTAATAATCAGCCCTGAAGGGGAGTGAAATTAAGCGTATAGTACGTGGTAAATCAACATTAACGGGGCCCAGGGATAAAGTAAATCAGCGTAAATTTGTCAATTAACTATCGTATGCCATAGACTCACATTGAATCCCACATTGATACAATTCCCGTTGACAATTCATGCCGCACATACAGACTCAACCGCTGACGCTGACGCTGATCGACAGTCTTCCATAATGGGGAACGTATTTTCAGCATTAACGCGCTGGCAAATACTCATTATTTCTATCCAAACTTTGTTTCTCCTTGCCACTGCTGCGCTCACTGTCATCTTTATTACCAGTACACCGCTGAGAAATGCTCTCATCTTCAAAATTACTCTGGCCTTCGTAAGTACGAAATATTACAGTGTATCCTTACTCACGCTCACACTTCACACTTCCCTTGTTACTGTCTAGTGCTCTCTCTCATTACTCACTTCCGCGACTCTGGTCTTCTGCCAACGCTCTTCTATTCATTCTCACTATATAACCTTGGTTCTAAATTCCATAAACTGCGTAAGTTTTTTACATGTTACGCAGACACTTACCCTTGTAACCGTATATATTAACACCTATCTTCTCACAGAGTTGCTGGTTCGCCCTTTCTGTTGCTGCTTTGCTACCGCTTGCACTTAAATCAACCAGTATCCCGTCCCAGAATTCCGAAGGGTTTCTAATGCGCTTCCGATGCTATTCGAGCCTCCTCCCCCGCCTGTTTACCTGCGAAGTCCTTAATTTAGCTTTGTTAAGTTTAAGCTTCGTTAATGCGTATGTATCTCCCCCTCCTTTTTCATCCTTGTACAACATACGAAATGCATTACTGAGTCCACTACCGTACATTCTTCCATTCAGACTTATATTTCTCGTCGCCACCCTTTTTCACGGCGTACGAATCCTGCGAAAACGAACTCATCCCAAAATTGACATATCCTACATTCGACAGGGCAACCATCAAAAATATGGACAATCCCCGCGCTTGTCCGATTTGAGTAATGCTAGCTCTGCGACCACCCGTTTCAGCATGCAACGTGCAGTTACACCGTCTCTCCAAGACATTCCGAATCCTAAGCCTTGCTATTTTCCACCCGTCAACAGCCAAATTAATACGCCTACTCAATCATACGCCCAAACTCCCGTACCCGATCATATTCACAGTCAAATCCCTTACATGAAAAGTGTTGAAACTAGTTCCATAGCCCCTTCCAACTCCAACAATTCTTACACCATGGAGTTACCTGTGTATCTCGATGGCGGCTTGCCGCCTAAACCGGACTTCCAGACTCTTCCTCCAACCCGATACATCCCCGAATCAATTTCGCTGCCAAAATCCAAATCCCGCTCACGGGGATCATTGATATCGCCTCCTAAACCCATGTCATCAAATAACACTTAATGGTAATTCATACTACCGGTAACTTTTAAAATACTACTGTTAGCCAAACTGTATATTCCAGTATAGCATAAATATTCAGCCCTACACGCCTCACAAGAACTGATCTCTACCCACTTTGTAACGTATATCATGGACGGTTAATATGGAATAAGCCGATTGAATGTTCCGGTAAAATGTGTGACAAATGATGCTTGTACAGTAAAGATTATGGGAAAATGCCTGGTTTGCCAATTAACCAGAGTTATTAGCCATTGGTATAGCTCATGATTGTTCCATGTACATGTTTTGTAGTATAAGACGCATATTCTCAAACACGACAAATGTGACACAGGTAGACGGAAGTACACGGGCAATATTTGGACACAGGCTACACGCTTGATTAGTGCGGAACGTTTATAATAAAAAATACAAAACTTACCCTCGATAAAAGCCTTTAATTCGCTCAGTTTTCCATATATGTTTAACAATCCGGGTAATGGATTCAGTGTGGTTGGCATCAAAATCACATGTTAAGCCGGAAAGGCGAAGATTTTGGGAAAATGAAGCGTATTGCATACGAGACCGAATAACTTGGAGGGGATAAGTTATACAACCAGCAGATATTTTGGCTAGAGCGCTAGCGAGAAGAAAGTCACTTGAACCAAGATGAGATAACGATGAGGCAATGCGCCATCGTTTTAACTCTTCATAAATGACGAACTGAAGAGCTCCGTAGCCTACGGTGAGGAGGGAAGGTGTTAAACCGTGAAAAAAGCCGCCGAAACCTTCCTGTTGCCATATTGTAGAAAAACCATGGTAGAACGTGCGGTAAGAGCCGGGAGAATTTCGTTGGGTAGCGAGGATATGAGTCTTTAAGACCCAGATAGGATTTGTCAAGATAGCGGTGAACAAGCCTGTGGGCGGAGCATGTGGGGATTAATAGGCAAGCAATTTCTGAGTAGCAGAGTGGGACAAAGGTAACGAACCTGCGAGGCCAGAAGCCAGGAAGAAATCCGTTGACTTGAGAGATTTTCCACGATCAGACAAGCGATGTGACATAAAATCTTTAAATAAACCATAACTTTAGGCCGACTACGTAAACATATGGGCATGAATGTGTGGCGTAAAATGGGTAGTGGGGGGGAGAGAAGGGAATTGGAAAACACACCTGGAAAAGTAGAGACCCCAGCTCAAAGAATTTCCAATGATGTTTGGAGTCAGGCCACGATACAATCGACTTATGCGTAAGGGTAAGGTATCCCGGTTAGTACAATTATCATAGAGTATATCGTGAAAGATTTGACGGGACAATTTCCAGGAGGAAAGGTTAGATTGGTTTACTTGGACATGAGTTAGTAAGGATGAATATAAAGAATAAGAAGTGGAGGGACGTACATTGTAGGCGAACTTTAATTAAATCCAATGGATGTGCAAGTATGGTGGTTATAAGGCCGGCCACAAATCCCGAGCAAGCGTCGATAACAGAAGAAGAGATCATACCGGGGGTTTGGGGAAAAAGGCTGCGGGTAAGTGGTGGAGCTTAGAACAAAAGGACGGGGAAAAAAAGTTTAAGGATACCTTAGGGACGAGTTTAAGGAGGAATGAAGTAATTTACACGAAAAATATGAATTGGGTAAAAAAAATTTGTAGTAAGAGGAAGACATTGTGGAATGATATGAAGAAGAAGAGAATAAAATTGGTTAATTTTCCGCGTTGGGAATAAATTTTCTCGTCACTGATGATGAACTTTTTTCCAAAGAAAGGGCGATAAGTAAGCAAAAGCTGACTAAGTAACAATGTGGTTAGTAAGCAAAAGTATAAATTTAACGGGGATGGAGGGAGAGATGTACAGATGCAGAAGGATAGTATAAAAATAGGAAGAGATAGTGATGTTATTGAAGAACAAAATGGAAAATAAATATGGAGATAAAGTGAGCAAAGATAAAGGAAATGGGGGTGGCGTGCAAGGAAAAAGATGTTTATCAATTTCCAATATTAATCGAAATGTGGTTAAAGCACAATACGCGATACGAGGGGAACTAGCGACGCGCAGTGAAATGTATAGACAAGCTCTGACGGATGGAAATAAAGAAGTGAAGGAAAAGTTGGGGTTTGACAAAGTTGTATCGGCAAATATTGGGAATCCACAGCAACTAGGACAGAAGCCGTTGACATTTTTTCGACAAGTTGCAAGTTTATTGGAGTATCCGGAACTACTTATTCATGATAAGGTTTTGATGGAAAATTTGGGATATAAAAAAGATGTGATTGAAAGGGCTAAACGGTTGCTGAATGACGTGGGAAGCGTGGGAGCTTATAGTGTGTGCCGTGGGTCGCATATAGTACGGGAAAGTGTTGCAAAGTTTATTGAGCGTAGAGATAAATTTCCGGCAAATGTGAAGAACATATTTTTAACTAATGGAGCATCAGCAGCGGTTCACGTAACGTTTAATTTGATATGTGCAAATTCGAATATAGGCGTATTGATCCCATTTCCACAATATCCTCTGTATTCGGCAACATTAACATTGTTAAATGCTCATGCAGTACCGTATTACTTGGAAGAAAGTAGTGGGTGGAGTGTTAACGTGTCAGATATTCAAAGAAGTTTAGAAGAAGCAAGAAAATCCGGAGTGGAGGTTAGATGTTTAGTAGTGATAAACCCGGGAAATCCGACGGGATCAAATCTTTCAGAAGACAATATACGCGATATCATAGAGTTAGCTGCCCGGGAAACTCTAGTGATAGTGGCGGATGAAGTTTATCAGGAAAACATATTTCAGGGTGTATTTACATCATTTAAACGAGTTTTAAGACTTCTTCAACAAGAAGAAGGGGAATCGGGATCAAGATATAAGTTTATTGAATTAATATCACTTCATAGTATAAGTAAAGGAATGATTGGAGAATGTGGTCATCGTGGAGGGTATATGGAAGTAGTTGGATTGGATGAAAAAGTTGAAGAACAATTAGTAAAATTGTTAACTATTCAATTATGCTCATCCGTAATTGGACAATGCTTGGTGGAATTAATGGTAAATCCACCCCGGGAAGGTGATGAAAGTTACCCCTTATACATAAAAGAATATAATGAAATCAAGCAAGATCTGCATGATAAAGCTACAGCTCTTTATACTTTGTTTAAACAATTGCCCGGAATTGAATGTCAATCTCCTGCGGTAAGTACTAGTTAAACCAAATATTCCGATTGAAACTGCAAGGGCGCAACTGATGACTTCCTATTCCAAATAGGGCGCAATGTACCTGTTTCCTTCTTTGAACTTGCCGTTAAAAGCGATTGAAGCTGCCGAAAAGGAAGGAAGAGTCCCCGATGAATTTTACTGTATAAAGCTGCTGGACGGAACGGGAATATGTGTTGTGCCGGGAAGTGGATTTGGACAGTTGAATGGGACACAACACTTTCGAACTACGTTTCTTGCATCGGGAATGGAGTGGATTGAAAGACTGAAGAACTTTCATACACAATTTTGGCAAACGTATACATGAAGATTATTTTATGCTCACATTAGGCCACGAATTTTGTATGCTTTAAATTACGTATTTACTTTTACCAAATATTGGGAATTTTATGCTTTAAACATAAATTCAAAAGGGCAGTAGTTTTGACAGGCAAGATTCTAAGTAGCAAGGTAATTTCCTTGGTCAAGGCTGCAAGGTTTTGGGGAGGGGAAAGGATAATAAGCATGTTTGTTCAAGGCGCCCTTACAATAGCATAGCATATTTGTTAAGGCTACTTTGGAGTATTAAAGTACTACGTTTTCGGAGGAAGTAAGTTATGAATTGTAGCTTGCGATTTTTTTTCAGCGTTGGTTTTAGCTATGCAAATATTTTTAGGGTTGATCTGTGCTATTTCACTGGGACGGTATTTTACCCATGCCTTATATCGCGTCACGGAATCTTTTTTAATACAAATAGAGTATGAAAATGACCCAGGAACGTATCACGAGATATGCATTCGAGGTTTCTACAAATTAATTTACGTGTTTGAAGAACCTAGAGTATGTATTTACAGGATTTGGTATCAAAAAGTTTGAATAACATTATTTTAAGCCTAAATCTTACTTGGACTTTGTTTTTTAGGAGAAAATTTGCAACCATCTTTACTTTAACAAATTCACTCACCGCAAAAAGAGCCTCTGGGGACTTACTGATGATGCAAAAGTACATTATAAAGGTTTATACTTTTCAAAATTCGACTTGAGTATTTAGTATTTAACCCTGACAGTTCTAACTGTGCAAGAATAGTATATGATCATGAAGTTGCTCCAGATCGCATTGCCCAATTTTTAGGATTGGTGCGCCTAAACGAGTTTGACAAAACTGCAGATAAACATTACATATATATTGCAAACTCAAAACAATCCGACCTTAGGTTTGCTCCTTACTTTTCCGTAACTTATTATCTATGCAATTATACCTGGAATAAAAAACCGGTAAAAATCATACTAAACATAAGAGATGTTATCGCCCGTAAAGCACGCAAATGTGAAAATGTTCGATTTAAACTTACTAGATCTCCAGAACCTCAGAGAGATATTGAATCTGGTACCTCAGATGGAGCCAGTAGTAGTCATATTGGAGCTATCTCTAAAAATTATCCGTTTCATTCAAGGTAATTTATGAAATCTTTCCGTACGATATAAACGAGCAATGTAGTGACGTAAAGTATAGAGTTGCTTTTAGGTTAGGCCATACAAGGGCAATGATGGATGATGAACATAGTAGTTCATCAGATTCTAGTTCTGAGGATTCAGCTAGCGAATCCCGTACGGTCAGTTAATTGAAAGTTAATTAGATCTTCAAGGGTAATTCTAAGTGTGACTAATACATCTGATAACGGTGAGGGTTGAACTTGAGTGTATAGAAGATAAGATGGTCTTTCGATTCCCATTGTTCCGACGCTACAACAGCATCGGAAGATGATCATTCATTATACCTAACCAGAAAAAGAGCCCGTACACCCTCCTTTTCGAGTGTGGAAGACAAAGAGGAGCCTCTTGAAGTAGATTTATCTCATGAAATGAATATGCTTCATGTTTCACGATGTAAGTGGAAATACGCCCATGTACATGGACGTGTATATGCACACATAACTGTAATGTTTTTGGCTAACAAGACGTTTTAAAATAAAATACATATAGTGTCCGCTAGATCGAAAGAGAAAAGGTTTAAATATGATTTAGGAGGTCCATCGTCGGAAGATGGTTCAAAATCACCCACAAATTTCGAACACTCACACACCGGAATACCCGTGGACGAATCACAACCTCAACCCTCTACCTCCCACATGAATGAACCTGCAAATCATCCATCAACATCTGGAATTAAGCGCAAGAAAAATTTCTCTGATGAAGCCAACCCCAAACGCCGTGCCACAAGTCATGTCACCGACCACGAAGAACTCGATTAACTGTCCAGGCCACGTGATGCTCTATACCCGATGACTAATGCCTGTAATGGCGATGGGGAGAAATTTGTGTATATTTGGGAATTTTTTCCAGAGTTGAGTAAGTGGAAGATATTTGTTGCAACGGTAAAATTTTAAGAAAATTTAGGTTGTTTACTCCAGTAGTTATTTTTCAGAAGAACTTGATTTTTAATTCTAAATTATGTCTTGCGTTACCCAATCTTCCGCTACTTGTATATTTTGCAAAATCATCGTAGGTAAGTTTACCCTTGATCACGCGTCACATATTTTTCCCCCATCACTCGTCCTTGCAAACTTATTCCCAATCCCTACCTACAGGTTCAATTCCATGCCATAAACTCTACGAAACTTCCAAATGTCTCGCGTTCCTCGATGTTAACCCTCTCTCACGTGGCCACACCGTAAGTGCCCTTTCTCCGAGGTTTACACCGCTTACTAATTGTTTGGATGGAATGGTCAGCTGATCATTCCCAAGTTTCACGCGGCAACACTTTTGGACGTTCCAACTCCTTTTCTTACGGAAATTCTACCCATCGCGAAGCAAGTTGCAAGTCACCTACTCCCGTTTGTTTCGGCATCCGATTTTAACTTGTTGCAAAATAATGGTGTACTGGCTCATCAACAAGTCATGCACGTTCACTTTCATCTAATTCCAAAATTTCCTTCCTCCCAAGGCTTAAATTTATCGCTCTGGTCTCCTTATTCTACTACGCAAAATAATCCTAATTTAGTAGATGATTTAACCCTTATTCAAAAGTCCGTTGCGGCAAATTTACCTGAAAATATTGAAATTTAACACTTGCTTGATCACATAGTCTTCGTAATTATTACTATACTCTTAGCTAACCACTAAATATCATACATACTGTTTCTCGTGTTTATTTACTCTCATCACCTCTTCACATTACATACGCATACACACATACACTTTTCATACATCTCATTTCATCATGCTTCGTATCTTTTTCCTTTTATCGTTACTTCCCCTTTTATCCTTATGTATCGAACTTGATGTATCATCAGCAGCGTCTATACGTAAAGCTGCTCAAATCGTGGCTCGAAATATGTTCAAATATTATACGGGCTACCGTCCCGGTGACGTTCCCGGTAATCTTCCCGATCCCTATTACTGGTGGGAGGCCGGCGCTATGTTTGGTGCTTTAGTGGAATATTGGTATTATACGGGTGATGCTCAATTTAACGCTAATACCACGCAAGCTTTACTCTTCCAAGTCGGCCCAAACCGTGACTATATGCCTCCAAATCAAACGAAAACCCTTGGTAATGATGACCAAGCTTTTTGGGCTCTTGCTGCTATGTCGGCTGCTGAATTTAAATTCCCAAATCCACCCGCTTACGAACCTCAATGGCTGGCTCTAGCTCAGGCCGTTTTTAATACCCAGGCTGCTCGTTGGGATGAATCTTCGTGTGGGGGAGGCTTAAAATGGCAAATTTTTACGTTTAATAATGGTTATAACTATAAAAATACTATATCAAATGGATGTTTCTTTAATATTGCTGCTAGACTTGCCAAGTACACCGGTAATAAAACCTATGCTCAATGGGCTGAACGCACTTGGAAATGGACTGAACAAGTGGGTCTTATGAATAAGGATTACCATTTTTTCGATGGCTCTGATGATCGTACCAAGTGCTCCGTTATTAATCCAATTCAGTGGACGTACAATGCCGGTGTATTCATGTACGGCGCAGCCGCTATGTGGAACCTTGTAAGTATACTACTCTATACACCTTGATCTGATATATATATTTATATGTATACGTTAATAAGTTGGTACTTGTAACGTTATGTTTGCCCGTTAAACCTTGCTAACTGTTGATTTAACGTAGACACGATCGGAATTGTGGAGAAACCGTTTAGAAGGCATCATTAAAGGTCTTAATGTGTTTTTTTACAAGGATACGAATATAATGTATGAAGCGGCTTGTGAACCAAATGCGAAGTGTGATGTTGATCAAAGATCATTCAAGGCGTATCTGTCGAGATGGATGGCATCCACGGTAAAAGTAGCCCCGTGGACGGCTGATTCACTTATTCCCAAAATTCAGGCATCCGCTCGAGCTGCCGCGAGACAGTGTACAGGACCACCTGCGGGAGACTCATGTGGCTTAGGATGGTGGAAGGATGGAAAGTATGATGGTTCTACAGGTGTAGGAGAACAAATGGCAGCCTTGGAGATAATTCAGGCCAACCTGCTCGGTACAGTTGCGGGTCCAGTTACTCAAAGATCCGGTGGTACCAGCAAAGGTGATCCTGGTGCAGGTGGTGGTTTTTCAACGGGTTCATTGGTATTTGAAGAAATTACGACGGCTGATAGAGTCGGTGCGGGTATTCTAACAACGTTATTGTTAGCCAGTATCCTTGTTGGAGCTTGGTGGATGATTGCTTGACCATGATAATGGTTGATAATTAACGATATTCGATTAACGCTGCCGTGTAAATAGTAAATGATGGTATGAGCATGAACCTAGTATTGTCAGCGGAAAATTACGAGATGAAAGGATGTTTGGAACATTAGTTTATATTGGAAGATTCGCAGTTTTCGGTAATTTCGTTACATTTTCAACCTATCATGGTCGTGTATAGTGTATAATGTATACACGTATCATTCCTTTGGCGAATATCAAAGGAATTGCGCGTGTGCGTGTGGGCGCAAGCACGCACGCACAGACACTAATGTATTGGTGAGAAATATCCTGCACAAGAATAAAATTGTTAAGGAAGAAAGGCAGAAATATACACGGGCAAAGGCAAACAAACCAAAAAAAAGTTGGGAAGATTAAGAAGAAGGGCCCGGTGTAGAAGATGGTAATGCGTTAAACTTATCCGTAGCAGAACGAAATAACTCCTGCTGTTGACGGATAAGTTCATCTTCGGTAAGGCCACTTTGCTCGATTTTACTCTGTTTCTTCTCACGAGAAATGTGCAAACGTTTAAACGTCCTGGCGACTTTCTCCACTTCAGGAACATAATCTGCATAACCTAGCTGTTCAAGGGCGGCGGCCACGTGCTCACACGCAATGGTCTTCTTGGCTTCTCGCTCAGCCACTTCATTAGCCTCGGACGCCACAAGGCTAATGAATTCGACACAACAAAGAATTAGAAGATCGCGAGTTTCACGGGCAAATACAAGAGGCCCGGAAGAGGAAGAATGAGTAGAAGATCCGGTGGTGGTCGAGAGGCGGGGATTTCCAATGGATTGGTTTGTCGGTGTAGCGGGTTGAATTTGGGAGTCGTCGTCATCATCATCGTCGAATTCATCGTCATCTTCGGTATAGTGGGTAGTATTGGCGGATTGGTTTCCTGGAGTAGCGGTAGTGGAAAGTTCATTTAAAGGATTCGATGATGGTTGAGTATCTTTGGTACCACTTCTTTGGCTGAGGATCTCCGAAACGATTTTTGCAACGGTAGCTTAAAGGATATAAAGCTTAGCGGGAAGGAGGATGCGTGGAAGATGGTGTATGAATGGGGTACAGGATAGCAATAACGTACCCTTAGGTAAAGTTAAATCATCATTGTTAAACCCACCTATATTATAAGAAATTAATGTGAGTAACGGGAATAACAAGATTGGTAAAAATACGTTAGAAATGATAAGATGAGATGTTAACAAGCAGTATAGAAAAGTGTAGAATGATTACGTACCACCTCCGAAGGAATTTCCATATTCACAGTCTGACATGAGTGTATGGAAGGACAAGCTTTTTGATGGTATGATGAGATGGATGTTTTAATACGTTTATACGCACGCACGCACGCACGCACATACGCACACACGTACACGTACACATATAAGCACGCACGCACACACACGCGTTAACCTAGATGTACGCGCACGCACAACCGTAAAAAATAAGCGAGAACAGAAGATGTGATATCAATATACACTAACGCGTACGCGAATAATTGAACGTCAATTTAGCAATTTTTCCCTCAACAAACCTGAGGCGTTCGGAAAAACTTCTTTTAAGACTTGCTTGCCTGTCAGCACACGCATGCACGTGAAGAATAAGCGCGTAAACTACGCAAATCTTCCCAATACCCTCCCTCTACGGGCACGTGCCGTTTATTATCTAATCTCGGGTTGGTCTACTTCCTCTTGAAACCCTAGCCCCGAATCCCTCCCCGTCGCCGTCCCGCCGCGCCATCCGGCTCCGTATTACACTAATTCCTCGCAATTTTCTTATGCTTACTAAGAAGCGGGATTGGTAAGCTGGGTTTGGTGGGCAATTAGTAATGGGAGAAGCGAGGAAATGGTGATACTGTAGTATAAAAAGGTTTTTTTTTTGGTTTGAAGGATTTTTTCACTTTTTTAAATTGTTTCTGAATTTTCCTCTTGTGGGTCGTTTATCAAGGGTGAAATGATTTATTTGGATAGTTTACTCTTTTAAATGTAAGTATATTATTCGTCTTTATCCTATATTCGTGTAATATTGTGCTATGATGATCGTTCTAGAAGTGTCGCCCCAGTATGAAATTGGGTTTTTTTAATAAAATTATGATTACTGGACATTTAGAACGAACGTATTTTTATACGTTTCCATATAGCCAAACTACATCTCTGAGCTCTACAATTTACAAGAAGATTATTGAATAAATTTGTTAAAATGTTATTTCTACCCTACCATTTTTTTCGGGTCAACATACTAACTTAACCCTATACCACTCTAACCTTTAAAGTTGTGTTGTATCCAGATACCATTTTTATCAAATGTTCCTCTTAACATACTTTGCTAAGCGTGCATCGTCCCAGCTAATATAAAGATCAAATCAGTCTCGTTAATCGATAAATTTTATCTTTCCCTCGACCTTCGTTATACCTACCTGAGAAATTGCCCTGACAAGCCTGCTTCAAGATTCTCATCCATTGACATTCCAGCAAACATGTGACCTGGTACATCAGGTGACAATGCCTCACCTTGCTCGTGAATACTCGTAAAACGTTTGGCATCATTGGGATTCATTTTTTCTGCATGGTGGTTTTGTATATTATCCAACATATCTGTAGCAACAACTCCCGGACGAACAGCCACTATAATAATGCCATTACCTGAACGTGAAGTGGATTTTGGCCCTTCTTCCGCATTTATCGTTTGAGCAAAATGATTGAGAGCCGCTTTACTAGCTCCGTAAGCTCCTAATGCCGTATAAGCGTTAACAGCTGCTCCTGTCGATACAAATAGAATCGATGGATGAGGTGCCTTGCGTAATGAAGGTAACGCTGCGTTGACCTAAATAAATAATTTATACCAACAATCATAATACTGTGTGAGCTACGTATTCATCATGTATGCACACAGATTCAAAATTAATCATCAAATTAAAGTATATATAACCGACCATATCCACTACACTGAAGAAATTCGTATTGAATGTTTCTCGCCACGTATTCGGATTTGCATTACGAACTGGCATAACTGGATCAAGTACTCCGTGATTTACCAGCAAACAATCCAACCTTTTCCACAATGAAATTGCACTATCCACAAGGGCATGTACTGTCTGCAGCTCGGAAATATTCCCCGGAATAATTTTAACGCGATCGGCAACGCAGTACCTTTGACGAGGTGTGGATTCGGAAAACGTAGCGGTAAGAGTATCATCAACCTTTACCTGAATGTCCTCGAGTAGTTTATCCAACAAACCTTTTGTGCGAGCCGTAATAATTAATCTCGTTCCTGCCCAGTCAGTGGCAATGGGTTTTTGTGTGGACTTTGAAAATTTTATGGCTAAATCCACGTCTAATTTAACAAGTTGTCGAACTATGCCCGCTCCAATACCTCTTGAAGCTCCCGTAACTATGATAACTCGAGAAGGATTTTCCATATTTCGTTTTTAATATTGTCGTTTATGTGATAAGGTGATTCTTTGTCTACCTCCTCTCTCGTTTACCCTCCTACAATCCACCTATTTGACTACTCAAGCTACGCTTACACATTTTTTTTCCTTATCATTCTTTTATTCAACGTTTTAACTGATTTTTTCCCACCTATCCTTACCCCTTCATACGCCAGCTTCCAAGACCCCGCAGTATCGTATTATGGTTAGCCACTACTCCGCCTATCCGGAAGTGTGGCGTAACAAGTTTAGTCATTCATCAGTGAAGATGTTTGACCAAGTTTAACGTGAGATGGGACGATATAACATTAACGGATACGAGAAATTTCGAATGCTTGCATCTATTTCATATCAAGGTATTATTGGCCAAAACGATTGGAAGAATGAATGACAAACATTAATCATGACCAAATTCATGAGGAATGTCAGTACAAATTACAAAAATGCTATAAAATTGTTAAACACGTTACAGTCAAATGCCGAAGCAATTGAAGCTGCACAAAAACAACCTTATGCGCATGGTGAAAAAGGGTTAGATGCTATGCGTGTATGGTGGAGTCAACTTGGTTATACGAATAATGATTTGGATAGTATGAACATTGTACACGTTAGCGGAACAAAGGGAAAGGGTAGCGTGTGTGCTTATGTATCGTATATGGCAAAAAGATTATTTACAGACCGTTTACAAAGTGGGCTTTTCACATCGCCTCATCTACGTAGCGTTCGGGAACGTATTCGTTTAAACGACGAAATTATTAGTGAGGGGGAATTTACGGACTACTTCTTTCGAGTCTGGCGTAAACTTGGCCTCAGCGAATCTAATGATTACACTACTACTAGTCTAGAGAAGGGAAGAGGTATTAACGATGATCGACCTGGTTACTTTCGTTTTTTAACATTGTTAGCGCTAAGTATATTTCGTGAACGAAACCGAAACTTAGTCATACTAGAAACAGGAGTTGGTGGACGATACGATTGTACTAACTTTATCGCTAAACCCTGTGTAACGGGTATCACGAGATTAGATTTAGATCATGTTCACTTACTCGGTAAGAGTATTTGGAGTATTGGATGGCACAAAGCGGGTATACTCAAACCGGATGTACCAGGGTTCGTCATGCAACAAGAATGTGATGAAGCAATACAAAGTATTGCAAATGAAGCTGTCAAACACGATAAAGCTGCCAATGTCCGTTTGGTTTTAAGTCATGAAAATACAATGGGACAAACGGTTCGTCCATTTGAACGGGATAATCAAAGATTAGCCATGGCATTAATAACCACAGTATTGCAACGTACGCAAATTTTACCGCCGAGTATTGCCTCTAAGATTTATGATGAAATTAGCGTAAATTTACTGGATTATTTAAATCGTCGAAAATCAATATCATTGGATGGGGATAATTTACGTTTACATGGGAAAAGTAGGGATAAAGTGGTAAGAAAGTTGATGGAAAGTATGTCACAAGTATTTAAAACGGTTAAATGGCCCGGACGTTATGATGTGAGACATGATACGTATAATGACCGTTTAACATGGTGGTTTGATGGAGCACATACACCGTTAAGTTTGCAGGCTACGGGAAAATGGTTCATAAAGTGTACAAGGGAAAATGATTATCGAATTTTAGTATTTAATCAGACTGATGAAAAGAGAGATTTAAATCAATTGTTAAAGGCATTATGGAACGGCACAAATACGGGAAAAGGCTTTAATGAAGTCATTTTTACGACCAACACTATTGCCCCTACCACTACCACTATTGACCAAATCAAGTTACCCGAGAAATATGAATCTGATTTGTGGCAAAGAAGTAAATTCATCCAAGAGTCCAGTTCCCCATCATCTAACCGACAGTCAATCATGAAAATACTTTGGCAATCTTCATCCCAACAGTCTTCCAATTCGATTCGGACTACTTCAACCGTCAATGACGTCATAATACATTGCCGATCCGTTGCCGAACGTCTCAATCGGCCCGCTAATCCCGATCCCGCGGCCGGGGATGTGGCGGTGCACGTCCTTGTTACGGGAAGTTTGAGGTTGATTGGAAGTATGATGGAAGTTATGAATTTACCGGTTGTTGGATAACGATTTTGATAAGGATGATAAGGTGGAGTGAGACAAGGTATGAAAAAAAAACTTAGTTGAACTGATGTAATGTGGAATTTAAACTAAAGGCAAAAGGAAAAAATTATACGCAAATGTGTATAATACCCTCTTTCCTTCAGTTCTCACGATGTAAAATGATGAGAAAACTTTTTGATCTTGGTGGAAACATAGCGTTCAAAATCTGGACCTTTTATTCCACGTTTTCCATTGGTTTGCCATGTTACAGGAATCATGGGAATTCTTTCAACCGTTCCGCCAACTTTGCCCATGAACTTTTCCAAAATGTTCACCTTTTCGGGATTATTAGTCATGAGTCTAATACCTTTGTACTCGGATAACCCTAAATCCAAGAGTATAGCGGCAGCAACATCATAACTCCTGGCGTCGGGGGGATGTTGTAACAATATATTTGCATCATATGTATCATGCCCTAAGTCCTGTAAGTTATACGCTTTCAGTTTCTCAGCTAGCCCAATTCCTCGACCTTCCTGCCGCAAATATACTATTACTCCACCGGTATTGTCACGTTTTAAAGATTGAGTTATCAATCTAACTGCTTCATCCAGTTGTTCACCACAGTCGCATCGAACTGAACCGATTGTTTCACCAGTAAAACATTCGGAATGTATTCGTACTAGTGGGGCATATAATTCTTTAGCTTGATCTATTACTTCTCTCTCATAACCATTAGGTATAGAAGTGGTGGAAACAGAGCATGAATTTTTCGTTACTCCAGTCGTTGAATCTAATATGGATAGTGACACCGATAATGAAGATGATTCTGACAGTGAACCTGGACCAGATTCAGATTCTGACCCCCCAGTTGGCACTTCACTAACCTCGCTACTAGCACCACGAGTTATACGATCCAGTTCACATTCGTCGGGTCGAACTTGTTGCAAACTTTGGCTTTTAAACTGATTTCCAAACGTTATGGCTAAATGTTCCTTTGTATCAATCGAATTGTGATACAAGTGTAAAAAGGTTTGTGGATGTGAGCTTGTCGGTATTCTTGCGCGTACTATACACTCCACTTTGGGTAGTGTATCCGTAGTTTCCCTTTGGTGTGAATTAACTTCATCATTTCCTTCTTTCACTTTCCCAGAGGATAATGATTCTTGTGAATCCCCTTCTTCATGCCCTTGCACATAATCCGTACTCGAATGAACAATCTCATACGTTTGTTTAGGATAAATATGTCTTAAATAATCCCTTGTAACATGCAGTGTCATTCTAGTATATCCGATCGTGTGAATTTGGCTTCCAATCCAATGTCGTTATTGTGAGTCCCGATGACTATATGGCTAACCGCCGCCGCCGCCGCCGCCGCCGCTGTTAAAAAAACAAAATATCCAAATTCGTAATCCTAACAATCGTATGAACGTACGTACAAATTTAGAGATGTGAGTTACCCATAGAATACGATACCATTCGATTCAATACGAAAGATAATCCAAGAATGAAGTTAATTATACAAAGCGGATATTTTAAACACGCTCATCCAAAATCTGTAAAAATACACTCAATGTTCCCTCTAACCACAATTAACCCCCCATCCGTTATTAATCATTATTAAAGAATAGTCTGCCGTAATTGCAACAAAGATAATCCCAGCAATCAAAATTCTATCGTACCCATGCAATGTAACAATATTTTACGTTGCCCGTTAATCCCTTGAAGTCTTTCGTACTACGACGATAAATTAACCCTGATCAAATTTATAATTTTGTAAAATTTTAAAAAATTTTCCCGTCGCGTTATACCCCGATGTTTAACCGATTCGTTGTAATATTTTTCCCTTTCCGACTCTTTCCCCTCACCTATCCCGTATCCCGTAACCCCCTCCCGATACTTGAATTCGTCTTCCCTTACCCGTTTCTTGGCTTTTTTTTCCCCGGCTTCCCGACTCTTTTTTTTTCCTTCCTCGCTAAATTATTTTCCCGTACTCCTCTCCCCTTACCTTACCCCAAAGTGTGGCAAATTCTCCGTGACTGAGCCCCTCAAGACTTTTTGTTCGCTAACTTGAATTGCCGACTTTTCGACTAAACTGAAATTTCACACACGGAACAAATTGAATTCATTTGGGCTTAAATTTATTTTACTTTCATCACATTGTTCGATTTGCATAATTATTTAGTAGATGAATTTCTACGTACGTACATACATATATGATTAACTTGCTGCAATTCAATCACCATTGCCTAACTCTAAATTGAAGCACTGTGATTCCTGTCACACGCACACCCACATTCACATCCTCTATCTTCCTCTTCTGCACTTTTCATGCCTTTTACCCAATAATATCTCCCTACCACTTTTTCTTACATGCAAGACCCTTCACCTTTTCACTGTATTTGTTTCTAAATCCAATCTAGCCCCATCCCTTCTACAAATCATGGTCTTATTTTTGTCCATTCATTCCCTTCCTCACTTCATCCTCCCCCACGCACCGCCACACTTTCTACTGCGAAGTGGCTTGACCTTTGGTTAATGGATGATATATAATAATTGCGCTGTTAATTACAACCTTATGGACGGTTTGTCGATTGGGTAGGCATTGGTTTAGTGTCACTCACAAAATTAGGTTCTTACCCATTTATATCCTTCAATTGGTCAGTCAGTTAATACACTTTATGTCAATTGTTAAAATGCTTCGCATTTTTACATTGCGTAAATCTTCCTCTCCCTTCATTTACTTGATGCGTTTTATCATTATCTACTTCTACTCACCGTTGCGCTAGATTCTCTGCCCGTCATCCACTTATGGTTTTCACTTTCAATACTGCGCTTATTGAAGATTCATCACAAAACTTGATTTTTATCTTCCTCCCTTCAAATCTTTGGGTAAACTTTCACACTCAATGCATTCGTTATTTACTAATTCCACCAATACACTTTTGTGTATACCCTTGTAAACTCTCTACTATATCATCCTACCCCGTCTCTATATAACTACTATATTCTTTCACGAACATGCCTATCCTTGTCCCGTACGGAGTAATCCGTATTTCCCGTCACATCTTAACTTTGTCTATTGTCACCCTTTCTCAGTCTTATTTAACCCACCCCGAGGTCGTTAAACCGCTAGCCTTGCTACTCTATGACCTTGAATCCCTATCCAACGTTGCATAACACCAAATTTAATGATAATCTGGGCGACCATTTGCCTTTTCCTTAACTCGGCATATCTCGTTGTACTTGCTTCGCCTCCCTTGTCCTCCCCTTGGGCAGGTTTTTCTGTTTATTTTACCCGACGGCCAACTTCACAACCGGGTAAATATTGACAGTGGACTATTTCCATTGTTTATATTCCTCGACATGCGTGTGTATGTATGTATGCATCCCTTCTTACTCTTCCCCTTCCTTTGTATCATGTCATGACATGTCATGTCATGCTGTACCGCACCGCATCGCGCCATGTCGTGCTATGCCATGCCGTTCCGTTCCGTGCTTCTACTCAGGCAGAACTTAGCACAGTTCATTAGCTAGCAAGCTAACATTCACGCCCGCTTCAGCTCCTAATTACTAAATTCATTTCTCATTCCTCACCTACTATCCTACTTGCTCTTTTCCTCACATCGTTCTTCTGTTTCTCCGCGTGCTAATGTATCCCTAGTACCTATATGTTTAAAATCATCATTTTTATAACTCGTTATGCTCTTTCCTCCAAGGCCCGAAGTTAGATCTGCCGGAACTCTAAGCCCTTATGTTTATACCTTCCTCCTGCTCGCCTCCCTGTGGTTCAGTGCTCTATTATCACATTCTTAATTAGTAGTGGTCATGTCTTGCGTTGACACTAATGGTCATCTTGCACCGTCGAATATTTTTCCTACATCCCCCACTAAAGGGGAAGACTACACGACGTATCCAGATTCAGGCTTTCCGGCTAAGTCGGAGCCATTACTTTCAAGTTCATCACCTCCTTTAGTGTTAAACCTAAATAATCACATACTCACAGCAACTGATTCTGAACTACAAATCAGTTCACTTTCAGGATTAAAGGTTTCCACTGCATCAACAAACATATTTCCCTTCTCCCGAAGATTTTGTCGGTGTGATTTCAATCCAACCTTGTCACGTATTCCCTACTTTAATATTTTGTGGGTGCACGTTGCAGATAACTCACTCGTAATTGATATTGCACTCCCAGCATCCAGATTATACTGCAACTCTTTATCACGTTTGAAGTTACTAAGATTGAGATCCTTTTCGAACATTTATCCCGTTACAAATGAACAATTAGCACTCGCGATAAATTGGTCAAAAGCACTTCTAGCTCGGGCTTACGGGCATGCCCAACCTCGACGTCGTGTATTCGCTTTAATTAATCCCCACGGCGGGACGGGAGCAGCTCGATCGTTATGGTCTTCGCATATTGAACCTTTACTTAACACAGCTCGATGTACGGTTCTCGCAATGGAAACATGCCGGCCGGGACACGCCGCTGAGCTAGTGCAGAATTTAGATATTACAGCGTGGGATGTTATAGCATGCTGTTCCGGTGATGGAATAGTTTACGAAGTTTTCAACGGTTTGGCTCGTCACCCAAACGCTATAGATGCGTTAAAAACAATTGCTGTAACGCAAATCCCATGCGGATCAGGAAACGCTATGAGTCTTAATTTGAACGGAACATCGAGTCCCGATGTAGCTACATTAGCATTGATCAAAGGAGTTCGAACGCCTTTCGATCTTCTTTCAATTACCCAAGGTAGTTACAGATCACTTTCTTTTCTGTCGCAATCCGTCGGACTTATCGCAGAATCCGACCTTGCCACTGAAGCTTACCGATGGATGGGATCTCATCGGTTTATTTACGGTTTACTGGTTAGGTTATTTCGCAAAACGGTTTATCCATGTGATATCGCCGTACCAAATCATGCTTTATCCGATAAAACATGCATACGAAAAGCTTATCGGTCGCATTGTTCCAATGCAAACGAAGCAAATCTACCTTACGATGAAGCAGAATATCGTTCCGAAGTTGAAATGAATCCGTTACATCACGCTAAATCATCACCAAAATCATTTACGTCCAATCAGACTAAGTTAACATCTCCAAGTTTTACGGTTAATCCTCTTTCACACATAACGACTCAACAACAACATTCCCCAACGACATCGGAAAATGGAATGAGTGATAATCAGGATAAATCGGGGACACCTGCATCACCGTTTAATCCATTTAGCTCTACTCTTCCCATGTTACGCTACGGTACAGTTCAAGATCCCATTCCACCCGATTGGACAGTTCTTTCGTGTGACCATTTGCTTATTTTGTACGGTGGGAAAATGGCCTATATGGCACCTTCAGCAAACTTCTTTCCTGCAGCACTACCTCACGATGGGTACATAGACCTTGTCTGTGTACAAGGACCATTATCACGTCGAAAGGCTTTGCAAGCTTTTCGTAGTGTGGCCCGTGGAGCAGAATTTTTTCGTATTCCCGACGTCAAGTACTTTAAATTACCCGCATATCGTGTTATTCCCCGGGTTAAAATTCCTCGTGAAAGACTTCCTGTTCGAGCTAGTACCGTACTAGGTTTAAAGTGTACAAATTCCACTGCATCACCTTCACTGCTGGATAAAAATGATGGATTTATATCCATCGATGGAGAACGTGTTGCATTTGAACCTTTTCAGGTTGAAGTTCACCCTGCCTTAGGTACGGTATTAAGTTTGTACGGAGAACGCTACGAAGCCGCTGGCCCCTGATATAGATTTGTGTAAAACACCATCGCCTTTACCTTTGTACTAACGTGCGTATGCATTGTGTATTCTTAACTTGTATAAATACATTTTGATAAATTTAAATCGTACAAGAAATTTGCAGAGTAATGGAGAGTTTTAGAGGGTTTACACACTACCTACTACAAGCGGGAGTTTACAATTTCCACTTTGTAGTTTCGATGGGGACTTTACGACAGGATTGCGAAAGGGGACGTCCGGAGATATCTCGTAGTACACCGTGTTCATCGATGATGCGAGTATTAAAGTCTGCTAAACGTTTGAGGATACTAGCGGAAGAGGACGGAGAAGAAGATCGTTTAGAAGGATTTAGCGAGGGGCGAGCCCGACGAGCTTTAGCGCGTAATTTAGCCCGGCGGTGACGTTGTCGAAGTTGTCGAGACGTTAATTCAGCGCGGGATACAGGCATTCCACCCTTGGTAGAGAGTAAATCAGCACGAAGTTGCCGCGGAGCGACAGCTGCCGCAGCGATATCACCGTCCGCATCCACGTCCTCGTCAACTTCACTCTGTTGCGACGCACGAACCTTGGCCAAAGCTCGTATAGCACTTCGTGATGCTGTACCAGGACGATAAATTTCCTGGGGTGCAAGAGTAGTAGTGGTGGTGGTAAGTAAATCTGCATTCGGGATCGTGGGCTGAGCATCTTCGTGAACTACACTGGGCACATTTACTCGAATTTCCGCTACGGGAATATTACTCCGCCGAACGTGTAATGTATGCGTACTTAACTCTCCAAGTCGTAGGTTTAATTCATTCCAAGCCTCACGGATCTCTGCATGTTGCGCTTTAAGTGCTGCACTAGCTGTATCAATGTACGCTGCATCGTGTTCTCGACGATACGCTTCTTCATAAATTTGGGCTAAACTTTGCGTTGGCTTAACATCAAGCGCTCCATTCGCATCACTCCTTGATCCCCTTTTATCATCCATACTCCCCAGTATAGTATGTGCATCACCGTACCGCCTGATAACTTCATCAAATTCTCGGTTTACTATTCGACGTTTTATCATACTTTCAATACCTTCGTTAACCTCGGGTGTAATAATCGGTAACGGCTTACCCGTATGCTCAAAATCAACATCTTCTTCTAACAGGCAATTTTGCGGTCGACTGGCTCCGCTTAACTCGCCCTTCATTGCCCAATATCGTTCATTAATTGCCTCTTCTTCTAATTTACGTATTACTTTAACGAGACGAGCTTGTCTTTGCTCATGCGTTGAATGTACATCAGATGAAGCTCTTGCCTTGATGTCACCAGTATCATCTTCACAATTATTTGCATCCGAAAACAGATCTCGGCGTACAATTTCCATGGCTTGGTTTAACTCAGTTTGTGCTGTTTGGGCATTTGATGGTGTACCACCTGTCACCCATTCATTAATAGGTTTCCCCTGTGATTTTTGCGCTTTTTTATCGTTGGTGTTTCTTTTACGTTGAATTGGCGGCGCAAAAAAGTCTTCGTACATATAATTTTCATGTGAAAGATCACCTTCTGTATCCCCTACCTCAACATCGCTATCGCCTTCGGGCGCATATAAGTCCATATTGCCAAATGTAGGCCCGTCGTCCTCATCATCAACATATGAATTATCGCTCAATGCACGTCCGACCTCTGGCATAGATGGATGAAAGTTGAGGGGATCTTGAGTCCAGTCAATATCATCATCATTATCACTTGACGCATCGCTTAGTTTTCGGTCCTGCTGTTCTAAGGAAAGAGTTTGTCGGTTGAATTCGTCCAAGTGAAAAAATCCGTCATTAAGACCCATGCTATCGTCGCCATTTTCATCCGATTCACTTTCTGAATTACTCTGATATGAATCATTTGATGTTGAACTAAATACATTACTTTCCACTTGACTGGTTTGATCGCTTTCGGAATCCGTATCTGAGGAGCTGATTACTCCGTTATGTACGCCTGTTTTTAAAGTTTTCGGGATATTTGATATACTCAACTGTACGGGAGAGTCACTGGAGGCTTCAAAAGAATTTGTGTAATCATGTTGTAATGCTTGCAACTCTCGCCAGCACTGTTCCACCACACTGTGTACTACTTTTTTTGACTGTTCCCATACTTGATCTGCGTTAAAATTCTTCGTATACACACGCTGTATATCAGGCTGTTCTTTGTTCACTTGTTTAACTAATGTATTTACATACTGTTCCGCTAAACGCATAGCTGCTTGATTTAATTCCCGGGTTGGGTGTAAGAATATTTGGGGACGTTGCTCTAAACATTTAGTTATTAAATTTCCTCGTTTCTGTCGTTTTCGCTGTTTTGGTCGTTCTGATTTTGTTTCATTTTTATTTTCACAATCACCACCATTATCATGAGATTTTATATTATTTAATTCCATTTTCCTAAACTCATTATTCACGGATAGAAGATCGTTAACACCATTCGAGGCCATACCAGGATTTTGAATTATCGTATATTAGGATGATATAGTACACGCAGAGTTCACATTTGATTAATTTGGATTTCTCGAGAATTTCAATTTAGAAAAAAGCTGCCTGCGCTCATACACGCACATTAATGATATATGAAAAGTTTCCTCGCCAAACCCGCGCGAAATCCAGGAAAATATTCCATTTTCAAGCCAATTCTCGTGCGGATCTCTGCGCCACTCTACGCCACCCGGCTAAAGTTCGGCTGGCATGGAACTGTGGCGCAGAGCTGGAAAAGTGTGTTTCGCGCATGAACGACGAGAATTGCGATGGCCAAAGCGTTCCAAACGTCGTAATCGAGATCATTGAAGTTGAAAAAAGCTACCGATAGTAGCGAATTAAATGGCAATGGGAACTCTCTCAACATATTAGATGTATTGTGGTCCAAGGCCATTGTAAACTCCTCATCCTGGTCATTTTGGTCCATGGGAAATGCAACAATGGCCATGACTGTATGGGATAATACTACACCATATAATGCTGTTGGTAAGGATAGTTGATCAATTTTTTGCGTCGCTTTAATCCAATCTTGGTGAAGCCGTTTAAGTTTTTGCAAAATTTGTTGTTGCAAAGTTCGTGATGATACTTCACGCTTTCCACTGACCCATGTAATAAGTGGAGGAAGTAAAAAATCATCTGTGTTAGTACTCATATTATCACTGTTGTTATGACGTAGTAAATTTGGTTGAACATATGCTAATTGAGATTTTAGGTCGTTTTGAGCCCATTTAACATAATCTTGTATAGCCTGTCGTAATATTACTTCGGGCCCTCGGTGTAAGGCTTTCACAATAAGTGTATCACGTACACGCGGTCCAACGAAGATTAACGACTCTAAAGCTTTTATAGCGCGAAATTCCGAACTACAGATAGGTTTAATAAATGCTTCATCGTTTGATTCTGTGAATAATGAATCGGGCAATGATCGAAAATCCATTTGCCAACTTTTGGGTAAAAGTGGCTCAAATCCCCGTATGCTTAGTTTGTAGAAAAGCTCTGTGGCATTTTGAGGCCAACCTGATGCTAGTAATTCATCGACCTGCACCAGTCTTTTCTTGCGTTCATTTTCCGGATTATACGTTTCAACGTACCCCAAGTATTGACCTTCACTCACTACCGTGGTATCATTAGCATTTGCACCTCCTTCTTCAATGGTCAATTGTAACTGTGAGGGAAATGTTGGGCATGATGTTGACATCGCATCACTTATTGCCGACCAGGCGGAATCTGTGCTATCAGTTACCGTGGAATCTTCCAATGTACATTCAGTATCAATACTACAATCTCGAATATCTTGTGTATACTGAAACTGTTGTAATGCTTCATCAGAGTTTGAGTATAATGTCGAGGATAAGGCGTCACACTTTGATAATGGTTTGGAAGGTGTAAAATCGTCGTTATTTCGCTTGGAAAAAGGAGAAATTGGTTCATCGTAAAAGTCTATCCCATTAGGCTTTAGTGGCCAAAAAATCCCGGAAACTGATTTGTAAACGCAACTTAACAAAGTCATATTGACACAGTGCGGTGCACCGTAGAGTAAATATGAGAATGAATTGTTGAAGGAGTATAAAACGGTAGGATTAAGTTTTTATCAGTTCATCGAAATAGGTGTAACGAGTGTAGCTAAATGCTGTAGTGTGATAAAAGTTGTAACTGTCTATGGTCGATTTTAGTATAAATTCAACACATACTTGAATTGATAAATATTGTGATGTTAACTACCCCACAATTAATAGCTAAAGTACTCACGTACAAACATACCTAAACGTGTACACATATAAATGTGTATGTGCGCACGCGCACGGGCGCGCGCGCGCCAACGTCTAAACAAACGTTATAGTTTCTGGCTGGGGAATGCGGCGAAATATTTTGACTTGAATGACCGTACAAAACGATCCAGTACAAGTATAGGTATGGGCAAGATAAACCTTAAACCCCTACCTCCAAATTAAAGTAATAACTTGTTTATTTTGACTAACAAATTATAGAAAGGAATGAAGCCACATAAAGCATGTCAATTGTAGTGCTAGTGAATTCATGCACAAGAACGTTCAATTTACTTACTATGTATAAGTCTAACAGGACAAATACCGTGGATCTTGAATCCTTAAAGCCTATAAAGTGAAAAAATTCATAAAAATGTTGCAAAACTCTTGCTGTCAAATAGTTCCGAAAATTAACCGGCGTATACCCTGCAGAGTCACGTGGATTTCAAAAGGTGTGACCTTTTGACTGGGATGGAATGATGTGACGGGGAAGAATGGTAGTGGACAAAAGGGTAGAGGGGGAATTGTTAGTTCGGGGTAGAGATGATTAATGGTAGAAGGGGCTTAAGTATATTGAAACGTTTGATAATGGCAGTAGGAGTTAGTTGTAAAGTTAACAGTATAGGATATGCATGTGTACACACACACACACACACGTATAAAGCGTTAGACGACAAGGCGAGCTTCCGTTTTCCCGTGGGGAAAAATATGTCAGGAAGCATTAATTGGCCAATTATTTATTCTTAATTACTTCGAGTCAACGAGCCGTATAAAAACACCCTTATTAACAATAAATTTTAAACAAAAAAGAATCTTTCTCCATAAACCATGAAGTCAATTATCTCGTTTAACCCTCCACACAAATAATTCCAAACCTACCTGCTTCTACCGCCGGACAAATTATCCGATCCGACACACGTGATCCTTTGTTATGACGTCATGGGCTGTGCGAATTTCCCGATTGGGAAAAATTAAGGGAAAAAATGAAGTCGAGTTGGCGTTGGGACGATGGAAGTGAAAATTAGACGCTCGATACCATTTTTAGCTTATGGTATCCTAAAGTTTAATGGAGGAATTAAAATATGATCGACAGGTGCGCCTGTGGAGTATTAAAGGTCAGCAACGCCTTGCTCATGCGAAAATTCTACTCGTAAATAATGGTGATAGTTGGAGTGCGGGTGTTGAAGCCGTCAAAAATCTAGTATTAGCAGGTAAATATAATGTTTAATGCGCTAAATGTTACAATTTGTTAAGTATTTGGGTCAACTTATGGATTTACTTATATTAGGAATCGGCCATTTTACTATACTTGATCCCCACACTGTGAACCAGATTGACATTGATTCCACTTACTTTCTCGATGATCAATGTATAGGACATTCTCGGGCTCGTGAATTATGCACATCTTTAAGTAGACTAAATGATGATGTTACAGGAGATTTTTTAGAACAGGTAAGTCAAAAAAAAGGCAAAAGGAAAACATCGATTTCCAAACACACTCTAATTCAAGTCTACTAACTAGCCCGGTTTAGAGCCTTGAAGACTTTTTAAATCAAAATGCTCAGCACCCATCGGGAAAACATACTCTTCAAGACTACTCAATAATCATAGCTAATTATGCTACATCCGCCTCACTTACGCAGTTAATCAAAACAAGTTGGACCACTTCAACACACTTGACACTCGTCCAGACTATGGGATTCAACGCTAGAATTAGCATACAATATCCCGAGTATCATTCACTAATTCTATCGGCTTCCCAAACAATTTTGTCTCCCCACGATCTTCGATTAACACGGCCGTGGCCTAAACTTATCAATTTATGTCGTGATATATGTCTTAACCTACCCTACCATCTCGCACATCATGTCGAACCCAAAGAATGTCAATACCTACCGTATATCGCAATACTTTTGCATTACCTAGAACATTGGAAATCCCTGGGAAATTTATGTCCTACTACGAATACGGAAAAAATAAAGTTTCAGAAATACCTACACGACCTAGGTATCACAAAAAATCGTCGTGACATTGAAATTGCAATTTCACGATATCTCGTCCCATTAGAACTAACCGCAACTCAACATGCCATATTTAATATTGCACGGTACAAAACCCAAATCATTAACCAGCATACAACCAGTTTTTGGCTTATGGTACGGGCCATATGCGATTTTTACGAACAATATAATCTATTACCCCTCTCAGGACAACTACCTGATATGACTGGAAACCCAGATTTATGCTCTCGTATAACTCAAGAGTATGCCGAGGAAGCAGAGAGAAACACGTTAGAAATAGCCTGTCTGGTGGCAGAATTAGAGTCCGGAGCAAATCGCGATAAACCCGTCGCGTTAACTGACATTAAAGAATTTTGTCAAAATTTTCAGTATATTCGTATAATAAATGGTCAACGTTTACCCACTCAAGTAGATTGGACAAAATGGAATTGGAATATTAATGCTGACACAGCGGGTAAGTCAGACAGGGTGGCCTAGATCAAATAGGATAATATTGCTAAGCACGACACAGTTCGACTGCTCATTAACGATTCTGTATTCTCTGTGCACACGGCATTTTTAATTTGTGAGGGTATAGCATGTGGAAATATCACAGAACAAGAGCTACAGACGTATACGCGAGAGGTTTTGCAAAATATGATCAATCAAGCCAAATACCCGATAGAACAGGCACAAAACGAAATCGCCGTGCAATGTATAACCAGGTGTATTTTCCAAATGTAAGACATTATCTAAATAGCTCCAATTTCGTACTTGACAATCGGTCAAATCAGTAACTGACACGAGAATACGTCACATACCTCCAGGCAACAAGATATCAGTAACAAATTATATAGTATATCAGCCCTAGCGGGTGGTATACTAGCTCAAGAGGTAACAAAGATTATAACGGGACAGTTTCTGTCAATTGAACGGACTTGTGTATTTGATGGGATTGGTGCAAAGACGGGGGTATATGCGTTTCCGTAAGCCATTGTACGGGAGACCGTAGAACGTCCGTAATAAAAATGGAAAGAATGTAATTGTTAACGGCAAAAAACAGTAAGCTTGAAATCCAGAGATGAGGAAAAAATACCGGACGTCCAAGAAACTCTAGTTGATAGGCAAAGTGAAGCCACAGCGCTTGACATCCTATCCATAACGTAAGGGCAACTAGACCCTTGTATGGTTTGGAAATGAATGATGAAAATGGAAGATGAAATGGTACCAGGTGTAAATACCAAAGAAAGTATTGACTAGTGCAAACTTTGTTATACGTTACAAATGCAAAAGACTGGGCCAGCATGCACGAAACCAGACTTCGGGGTGCTAGAGCGATAGGGATGGCTATGAAGCACAGTATAAATTGAGGCAAAAATGTTAATTTAGCAAGTGAAAATAATTCATCCGAAGCAGACGCATAATCAGAAGCCGATGTAATGTAGAGTAGAGTATTGTAGGGTGAGAAATTGTGGCGATGATCCGAACGTATTAAATGGTAGTAGTAGGAATGTGTAACAAAGGGCGTTCCGTAGATAGCGAGCATGGATAGTAAGAGGAAGCTAAACGTTAAGATTGCTGAAAGAGATAATTGAAGGGTAGCGTGATTAATTAGAGCAAGGGTAAGTGAGCGAATTGACTTTCGGTCAAAAGAGCGATTGAATTGTGGATGAAATGTAATCCAGAGTAAAATAGCCGGTACGTAAATAATTGGATAAATTTTCATGTGAATTGATAATCCGAGTAAACTACCCGCAACGTACCATTTCTGGCATATTAAAGTATAAATCATGAGGGTAAGTAAAGCCGCAAGCAAAGATTCTGCATTACCACGTGTCGAAATAACTGCAACAAATGGATTAAGTAGCCACACACTTGCCGTATACAGAGCCGCTCGTGAAGCAGCTAGGCCATAATTCTTAGTGAGTATACGATATACTAGCCCACCAACCAGTAAATCTGCCCCAACAAACACTAGTTTTCCCCATGAAAATAGTGCAAGATTAACCAGATGACAGGCCCACACGGACGACGTAGGACACGAAACCGTCCAAGCTGTAGGTAGTAGAATCCACGCCAGTAAAGGCGTATATCTGTAGGTATCACGTAAGTAAGGAGATTGTGCGTTAATCACCAATTTGGCCGCGTCTGTAAAAACATTGTAATCGATATCCGTATACTTCGGCAAAATATTAATGTCGTGGTAAGCCCCGTATACCAGTAAAACTATGCGAAAAATGCCCGCTAAAATTAAAAGTCTTTGTAGGGTTAATGTGAAAGTAGATGCCATCCTGCTTTAAGTTAACAGGGAAACCTGTGAACAAATCTGTATGCCGCGCTAAAAAATTGATGAGTTAACATGTAGTGTACATCACCATCATCGTCATCAGCGAAATTTAAGGCCCACAGGCTTAATACTATCCACGTTAAATTGCAGTAATTGAATAATTTGATAACGCGTTTAACCCGAAATGGTTTTTTTTGTCGGGAAAATGTGTTTACAGTCGAATTTACATGCAAAATTCTCGCATGTTTCACGTGCACCAATCATGTGATTCAGCCCGTCCACACGCCAGTGGGATGAGGTTAAGATGTGATGGAGGTGATGTGGAGGTTAGGAGGGTTAATTATGAGTTTTGCTTTAGTTGAGGGAAAAATCTGATAATTTGGTAAAGATAATATGTCGAAGAGCGGTTTGGGTGATAGAATCACCAGTAGTCCTGATTTACTGGGACGGTTCAAGTTTGAAAGTATACTGAATACTGGTGAGTATACGGAATATACTGTGTGTAAACATGGTACACATGTAGCAAGATACTCAAACTATTAACCGCACTACGTATACTTTTTACAGGTGACAATGAACGTTATGTGTGCTTATTGGGTGAAATTGATGGCAAACCTGCAATTTTAAGTGTTACTCGGTTAGCGTTAGACGTGGAAGAACAGAGAATTGTTGAGTTTGCCACGGGCTTGAAAAATGTTAAACAACTGGGAAGTAATTCGGAATATCATTGGTATACGGCCAACGCTCTTCAGACTACACAAAGTGTTTGTGATAGTGACACAATTGACTTTCTCATACCCGATGTTAAAGTTGATTTAATTTATCCGTGCAGTGAAGATCATGTTCGTAAATACTCCAGACAAGCGTACCGCTGGGTTCGAGAAACCAAGGATACGTACATATATAATGTTCGCCCCTTTATAGAAAAGGTTCGAACAACCGGCCAACTAAATTGGATAGAATACATTTTTGAAGGACTTAACGAAAAAGAGAATATTTTATACCGAGAGCACGGTGAAGAAGGTTTCCTGATTATCCCCGATAAGTAAGTGATATTCCCTTGACGAAACTCCCCCCAATCATACACGCCCCAACTCGTGTAAACTTTTATCTACAACATTAAATTACCATTCCTCTACTAGCTGCTTGTATAACCCAGGCTAAAATTAGTAGACTTTGGGATGGTAAAACCATCGAGACTCTTCATTTATTACTACTAGTAGAACGTGAAGACATCTGGACGGTTCGTGATCTTGAGCCCAAACACATCACATGGCTCGAAAATATGGGTGCAACATTCCGTAGACAGTGTCATGATATATATAAAGTTAAAGAAGAACAAATATCTCTCTTCATCCACTGTAAGTTACCATTCCCCCACTCCCGTTAACCTTCAGGAACGAGATGGGGACGGCAGGAGTGGCGCGAGGAATAGCTTCCTAATTCGGACGACTCCGTCCACTTCACCCTCTTTGTAGGGCTGAACCCGTTTTCGTCTCGTCTCGTCTCAGCAAATATCCCAAACAGGAAATGATTTTCGTGATAATTTGTGTATGGCGTTAACGTTGAATTTTTTGCCGTGCGCATATTTGGGCGTGTTTGATGATGTGCGATGTACAGATCATCCTACGTATTATCACTTTCATATTCACGCAGTGCATATATCGGCTGAACCAGGTTATATTCAAGCCTTCGGCAAAGCAATCGGACTCGATACTCTGGTTACCATGCTTAAATTAATGGCAATGGTTAACACTACACCACCTATGACCATGGAAGACATAACTCTTTCGTATACCGTAGGTGAATCCAGTCAACTTTGGATCGAAGCTTTGAGTAACCGTACTCAAATCGAGTAAGTTGGATAACTGGATACTCCAATTTCCATACGGTATTTTACACAGCAAGTTAGTCTATAATGTTGTCACTTTTTTGCTTTGCTTTGCTTTATAATGTGAATAAACAAAAGAATATCTGGTTTAACTCCAGCTTCATCATTCATTAACCACGTCAGTGCAATTTGATAACTTTCATGAAAAAAAGTACCGACTGGCTTTGAGTCGTTGCACGTTAAATGTGCCACGCCTTGGAATATCAGGAAATGTCACTCGCATCCATATGTAAAGTGGAGACGATGATAAATCCACTTTTGATTCTCCAGTTAATTTACAACTTTCCCCATCATCAGTATCTTGACCCTGTAATGTCCCATCTAATCTTTCATATATTGCAGCAGGGGTATCCATTTCAAGGGCTTTCTGCCTCACTTTTTCATCAGCACTATACAAACCCTCCTGTCGCTTAAATTCCAGTAAAAGTTCATCTAATAATCCACACTTTTTACGCTGGTTTGACATACCCGTCGTAATTTGGCGAATTTGTCTTCTTCGTTCCCGTCGCCATTTAACAATCATCTCAGCGGCACGCGAGTCCCGTTCTACTTTTCTCAAGTACATTGATCTCGCGTACCTTAAGTTAAACTCTTCGGCTAATCGCCCAATAACACTTTCTTCGTGCATCTTAATAAACTCTTCACGCAATACCCGATTCATGGCTGGTACAGTGCATGCATGGGTCCAGAAAGAATCGTGAATCGAAGCAAACGTTAGCCCAGCTTTGTTACACCTGAGCGCCGATAACATCATATGTGTAGCGTCTAATGAATGTATAAAGTTGGGTGGAAAGGCTTGAACATGCTTCCGTCCTGAAACTTGATCTGTCATTGAAATTCCTTCCAAGAAACTGATCTTCTTTTGTCCCCCAAATACAGACTTCCCTTGATTAGTCCCCGTCGTAGCTCCCCATGAACTTTCAATCGATAATAATCGTTTACGTGGCACGGCTTTGCGATACGGTTGTACAACGGGTAAGCGTAACGGTGTCGTCCAAATCACACTAGAGCGAAACTGACCCTTTACAAATCCGTCGCTAAGTCGTTTACTCGTCATTTTAACATAACTCTGAAACTCCTTACTCTTGCTCAGGTTAATTTCCGCCGGCCCTTCAGGTGCTTCTTTGCTCACGATTGCGTCAATATCCGCAATTCGTTTAATCTGATCCCGCGTTACTGATCGCGTAATTCGTTTAGCACATTCTTCAAGCCACCGTTGAATTAGGTTTGCCCCGCCAAACATGCGTTCCAGTCCTTCGAATATCTTTCGGGTAACATATCCCGAAAGTTCCTCCTTCCATTCCCCAATATTTTCATTCTTGACAATCTCATTCAACTGCTTGCGCACTTGTTCTCTTGCTCCAACGTATGTTACACCGTACACGCTTGTCATTACCGTTTGTTTAACTACTTTTCTCGTAATCCGTTCACATAATTCTCTCTTTCCACCCCCTTCATCGTTACCTAGGCGAATATCTTTCTCAACTTCTTTTCGAACTAAGTCGGCCACTTCACTATACACATCAGCCGGTCTCTCACCCGGTTCAAGGTTAACCTGTGATGCACCATACTCATCTCCTCCCAATGCAGCGTAATGTTGTAATCCATTACACGTTCCATCCTGATGAACGGGCAAATGTGATACAAATTCATTGGCTTGATCTCCTAACTCAAGGGCATCCTTGACCTCCATACAGGCCGCTAAACATTGCCATGGATTCTCCGCTTTTAACCACCATCTTTGACCATCCAGAGGATTATGTGCACTATCTAGCACCATCTCGATATGTTTATCTGTGTAGTCTCTTCGTTCTTCGAGACTAGCTTTATCATATCCATAAACATTGGCTAAGTGTACCTTAAGCCAGAACATGCCCTCATTGCCCAATGGTTTCCCTTCACTAAACTCAAGTAACCCACGTGCATTATCAGCACCCATATGGTTAAATGCAGACGGAATAGGATAGGCTCGGCCACGAAAATCAATGCTATGGGGAAAGTAAAAGGTTTCTTTTGCGTAGGCCTTTGCAATTTCTAATTGTAAGTTTATAAAACAACGATTAGAATGTAAACCCTTTCGTTCATTGTCAAGTTGTCGCTTTTTGTAACGCCATTGGGCCCATTCCTTGGGAGTCTCTCCACGCGAAGGTTCCGGCTCCAATTGTACCGCGTACTCATCTTGATTCGGGGGCATGTGAGGTAGTCCACCGATACCTTTCCCTGAATTCCATACGTTGACCATTACTTTGAGAACTCGTTGATTAATTCGCCATGCGGTACTTCCCAATACATTAAGACTATCCATTAATTCTTTCAAATCTCCGCGATGCGCCGCTGCCATAACATAAAGTTGTTGGGAATCGTCACACGTTTTATTGCGGATTAGTGAAGTGGGCTGTGCTAAGTAACCACCGTTTTTGTATGTTGTCCAATCTACTGGCTTTACCAGCATGGGTAAACGCATACCTAGCCAACTGCGTGCGGGTTCTTTGGTTAACAATTCGACCAACTTATCATGAGCAACGATCATTCCCATTACTTTACCACGTTTCCATCGTTTTTCATGAGCCAATGCCAGTTCCCATTTTCCCATATTAACGGTGCCTACGTTTATTTTGGCTACTTGAATTAACCTGCTAACTAATAGTACACCAACCATGGTCATTATAGATCCTGGCCATTCTTGCTGTTGATTTGAGACTAACCGGGGTCCGATTAATAAATTAGCCTTCGTACGATCTGATGTTAAACCACTGCAGCGTGCCAATGCTTCAGCTTCCTCAGCAGCACTGCTGCCGACTTTTGAAGCTAATGTTGCGAGGCTCACACCCTGCCCGATGCCTCTCATAATAAGTGAGTGTATAACGCATGAAACGGTGACAGCACACACTCTTTCCGCGGGGAGTTGCAGCAAGAATGTAGCAAAGTCTTCATTATCACACTTATCCCGCTTCCCATCATCGTAACGGGTGCAGTTGATACGTTCTCGGGCTTTGTCTAACTCTCTTTTAACAAGTGGTAATAAATCACCGTACCACTTCCACAGTAGCCTTTCCACAGGTTTACTATTAACGCGACTATTAATGCCCATCTCTGCTAATTTACTGTGCTCGTCTTGCCACCGTAAAAAACCGGAGGCTACAGTGTCCATTTCTAACTGTAGTTGACGATAACGCAAAGATTCTTGGGTAACTGGTTTATCATGTTGCGCAACAGATTTAAGTGAAACTACACTTTGGCGTAAGGTTATTAAGCCTAATCCCTTTTGAGACATAGGAATAACTTCATCAGCAGGATTGTCACGCTTATGGGTATCATCATTGTCACTTTCTAGGACAGGAGTAACGTTAGCTGGACAGTCTTTGGCAATACTGTGTTCTTGGATTAGAGCGTTAACAGCCGCCCACTCGTAAGATGAGAATTCACCACATTTGAGTAACTCTGCTAGGACTTGACTCTTTTCTGCGGCAATATTTAAATATTTACGCAAAGCCCGATCTCGTTTTGCACCGCTTAACGTTGCTATAGTAGCACGACACATTAGTGCTAAAGTTATGTGATTAATTTGAACGCCTTTTCCACGCATTCCTAATTCAAACCAGCATTGCAATTTGCGTAACCCGTTAACGCTACGTTCACGGACTAATTTTTCTACGCACGCACGAATATACGCGTTATGGGCCTCGATAAGCTCAGTTGACCATACTGGACACACTTGTCGTAAACGTGCAACAATGTCTTCTGCACGGTCTAACGCTTGCACTCGCAACGCAGCGTGCAGGCAGCGAAATTGATTAGTTAAATCACGGGCAAAGTCCCAGTCTAGCGATCCGTGGATACCATCCCATTCTATGAAATTTTTAGTATGCTGTACGGAGGTATGGAAAGGTTTAGCCGGGTGGAATGATGCGGGGGTATTGTCCGTTGAAGGTAGAATGCGGGTACTATTTTGACGATGATCTTTACTATCGGCAATCTTGCAAGCTGTAACATTAGAATCATTGGATGATTGGGCCTGATTAGGGCTAGAGAGAGAGTTATAAGCAATATCTTCGTGAAATAAGCAAGCTTGGTTGCCACTACCATAACGCGCAACGCGTTGAATGATATGGCATTTCCGATTAACCTCTCTGCAGTACACCTTTTCAATTAGTGGTGAAGCATTGTTGACTTGCCGAACACAAGAGTACAGCATTGATTAGGAAGATAACCGTAACGAAGTACATTAACCCAACCCTTTATATTCGTAAAATTAAGCGTCAACGCGTACAAAACCAATTTTCAATGTTCAACTAGGAATGATATAAGAATTTTGGGTACAATGATACGGGAAATTAAAAATATCATTACATTAATTAAAAATTAGAGTTAAATCATGAAAATATTAATTCGTAAGAAACATAAAATCTAGATTGATAAAACTTGGTAAATTGAGGTTAAATAGCAAGAAAATTTCCCCTCTGCCTGTACAAAAGTTCAAATTTACCCGAAACACTGTTGAAGTGAACCGATGAAGAGGCCGACTGTCACGTGCACGCATAGGTAGGGAAAAAGACGGGCACAGAGAACACCGAGTTAACTCCGGATTAGGTAATGGGGGAGAAAATTAAGCAAGGAAGTAACGAATGCAAGGAAGATTTAAGAGGAAAGATGGTTAATACGGAAGGGCTATATTTACAAGATTTAGAGAAAGAACGAGTAAGTTCGTTGACATACGAAGAAGGTGCGAATCATTAAATGACTAAGCGGGCGGGCGGGAGGGAGAAGGTGGAATTTGGCAAGAAGGCAGGCGTGTATACAAGAGGATGAGATACAGTGATGGAGAGAAGGGAATCAAAGGTAAGGAGAGGTGAAGAGGAGGATGGGATGGGATGGGGTAAAAATGATGAAAAGGCATTGACATTAGTATTCCATGAGAAATAGAGAGCGAGATATGGGTATGATAGTGGAGGAGGAGCAAGCGAATGGTAAAGATGGGAAGGATCAGGTGATAGACAAATCGGAGAATCATTAAGCAAAAAGGGTACACGCGGCGCACGACAGGAGAGGGACGAGGATGGGGGATCCGTGCGGGGCACTAGTATGTGAGGAAGAGACAGACGGGAAATCAAGCTTGTTCATGCGAGAGTGAGAGTGGGTGCGAGTGCGTATACGTTTAATCGAACGTTATTACAATGGAATAGGATGTGGGTAATCACCCACGCTTTAGTGTGGGTGATTTCCCACCAATTTGCTCCTGATGCACTTCCAGAGTATCACCGTCTTGCATTTCAAGCTGTATGCGTATGCAAATATTGAAGGTAAAGTTAACCTGTTAGTTTACAGTCCAAAGTTATACGACCAGGTGGGCTCATGATAAACTGGCACTCACAGACTCCGGATTATCCGTAGGATTTACACGACGTCCGTCGAATAAAAAGCGCACACTACTGGGAGCTTTGCCACTTCGATCACAGAACGCGTCCATCAACTTTTTCAGCATCGTAGTGCGTTTGATCTTGAAAAATAGTTCGTTATTCTTATCCGTAACTTTAATATTCAAGTGTTCCGACTGAGGTGGTTCACTTAACGGTGCTCCGCCAGCTGGTGGGGATGGTGGTGGTGGTGGTGCTACCATTATTGTGAAAACGTGGGTATGATTATTGATGAATGATCGATTAAACAAGCCTGCTTTTGTCAAAGTTTGCTTTGAAGCGTAAATTCAACGACCCTTTTGCTACCTACTCGTACAAAATTCCAAACCAAACACAACGATGATAAACGCCAAAAATTTAACGTTCCAACTTAAAAACTTTTTCGGCCAACTGCTGCCCAACTTAATCCAAACCATCAGACCATCTTAGTCATCCCGTTCACGTGAGTGTGCATGAGGGGTCTGGGCCGGAAGAGAAATGGAGAAAGTAGTTTGTTTTTTAGAGGCAAAGTGGAATACGAGCAAGCGGATGAGTGGGGCGAATGAGATGAGATGAGGGGACATGTGTATGATCAAATAATTATAATGTAGAAGTGTGAAAGAGGGTTCTTAGAAGTGGGACGAGGGGGCACGTGACATGGCAGAAGGGCCAGGACAAATCGGCGTGATCAAAAGTTGGAGATTCCGTGATACACGTTCATGTAGAGGATAATGATATCAAACAAATGAGATAATTAATTGGTTACAAACCGGTATTATCGGAAGTAAAAGGAATGATGTATATACATCATGTATAAAAAGGTATTTGAGAGATGAGATAATCGAGTTCCATAGAACGGGAGAACAGTGCATCGTGGAATAATGTAGAGAAAGTTATAGTCGATAACATAATTGTCTCGTGAGTAAATGATATGACTGTCCTCAAAATTAGCAAACCGGGGACACTAGTGTTAGATAAACGAATTGTAATACACACACTCGCATGTTCGAATTCAAAAAAGTGTACACTTTAACTCCTTTTCTCCCTCAAACACTAGCATCAGCAAAGGCATACACACACATACACAAGCCGGCTATAACATCATACGTTCAAAATGTATACGTAAATGTTGGGGGAAACACACAAGTTAGTGTTCATGATTATCGTAGCCCAATATCTGTCATTCGAATATCATGGTGGGGAAGGGATCAAATCACATTTAGCAGATGTAATAATATATCAAAGTATAACGGTAACTTTTCAATAAAGCAGTGTACACGAGTTGGCTCGTACACGGACGTTGAACGATACTCGATAGGTAATTATGGAAGGCTTAACGAGATGAATAAATGTAGGCGGATTACAGGGGTAGTGAAAAACTAAAAATTTTCCTTGCCCCATACAAAGCTGAACCCAGGCTCGGAATACATATTACACTTAATGTGAAGTGTACTACCTAATGGTTTAGGGCCACAGAAGAATACACCAGCTTCTCCGGGGGCATGAATACGTCGAATAGATTTAAATATAGCATCCCAATTTGGCCTGCCGAAGTTTGTGGGTGAGCGTAATCCCGTAATAGCATCTTGTTCAGCATTGGACTCATTGATCATGATATTTGTAACATCATCCATTTTGATTCGAGCCGTAAGATACTAAGGACAAAAAGGTAATATATAAGTAAGGGAAGATATGAGGGAAAAAAAAAGGAAGGAAACGGGGATAACTTACTGTATGAATTTCGATTTGATCATCGACATCTTGTCTTTCGATTGCTAATAGCAAACTTCTAAACCATTCAAACATTTGAAAATCTCGGCATACCCAAAAAAAGTAAACTTTACGCAAACGAGTCTTGTTTCGAGGATAATTCATACGATACCATATACTTTTAAGGATACTCGCAAAGGGAGTTACACCGATACCAGCACCAACGAGTACGGCAACTTCAAATTTGAATACGTCTTCAGAAGCAGAACCAAAGGGACCGTCAACGTAGATACGAGGTAAAACTTTAACGAGAGATGAAGCGTCAGAGTTACTTCGACTATCCTTATAAACAGATTGACCCTTATCGGTAGCTTTATCAAAATCACAACCAAGAGCTTTGGCTAAAGCCTTTGTAAAATCACCGACACAACGAACGTGAACGGAAATATAATCTTCTTCGGGGGCTGAAGTTAAGGTAAAAGGGTGATATTGCCACAAGGAAACTTCAGGGCAACAGAGGAAGATATACTGGCCAGCTTTAACGGAGGAAACTTCCTTGCGAAGTTGAATTTCAACGACGTGACATGGATGTTGGATAACTTTGTAGACAAAAGTTTTTTGTTTTCCACGAATTTCACGAGCGATACGTTCAGCAAGGTATAAAAATCCACCGAACATCCAATATTGCCAGAACACACCAATTCCCGAGCAAAATGGAGATACATCAGGTTTAATCATGCAGAAAGCACCGTGGATTGACCAGAAGAAGAAGAAGACAATGAACAAGTGATGAGTATACCAAAAGCGTTCAAAGTTACTACGGCGAGGTTTCTCAATGGATGTTAATACCATAGCCGTTAAGGAGAACAGCATAATGTAGCCGGTCCAGCCGGGCCCGGTGACAAAGTTAGCAAGTAAGAAGCCTTTAAAGCCGAGACCTTTTTTACGGGCTAGCTGGGCAAAATTATTCCAGTGAGCAAGGGTGTGAAGCCAGGAAAAGAAGAAAATTGACCAGGCAACTAGCTTGTGAAAGGTGATATTCTTATCGAGCTGAATGACACCATTAAGGGGGGTTTGTCGTAAGTAAGAGATAAAAGTACGGCAAACGGGGAAAAGGATGAGAGCGACATCGACGTGAAGAGTGAGAGCCGCAGAACGAGCGATGGGGTAAGTTATACCAAAGATACTATTAGCACCTAGCAGAGTATCTTTGAGACGATAATTCATGAAACCGAAAGCAAAGACCATGATGTGTAATGCCATGAAGACGAGTATGAAGAAGCGTCGAGCACCTTCGTTGATCATCCATATATTGAAACGTTCACGCAAGTAAAGTCGACGAGGAGGATCAGCATCATACTCACCAGACATGAGCATACGGGTGAGAGGAGGCCATCGTGAACGTTCCTTGGAGGTAGCGATGAATGAGTTATCCGATAGGGAAGAGTTAGTACGTCTCTCGGCCATGATGATGGTGAAGTAAGAGTGATACGGGCCAGCCGAAGAAGAAGAGAGAAGACGTGGTTTAACTCTAATGAATGGAGAATTTTGAAGAAAGGAGAAATAGAGTAGAGTAAAGATGAAGTAGAAAAAATAACGGGAGGAAACACTGTCATGAGATTGTAGAGATTTTGCGCTGTAGTCAGTGCAGAGCGGGTAGAAAAGAGGTGACAAGATTAATAAAGACGAGTTTAACAGCTTTGAGAAGGGTTTAGATAGTGAAATAAAAGATAAAGAGGGAAAACCTACAATCAGTGGGTATCCGTGGTAGTATAAGCCAATGCGATACAATCAAAAGAATTTAGTTATCGATCACAAACACATTGAAAATACAATACGCTGGAAATCAGCATACATCCGGGGTATGCGAAAGAGAAATTTCGCCGTAAAGATTTAAACGTTGACGGCGACATGAAGGTTAAGTGAAGGAAGAGGTTCCCCGTCAAAGTGGGTAGACAGGCGAGAGTGAGAGAATGGGTGAGCAAGTGTGTGATGAAAATGGGTAAATCAGGAGAAGGGAGATGAGGGCATAGATGAGGAAGCATATTTAGTAGGAGGATAGCGCATAAAATGACAAGTTGAAAGGGAAAAATCAGAAGGGGTAAAGTAAAGGAGTTGGTTAGCAACGTTAAGTTAAAACTTTGAACGTTTTAACCAGCACGGCAGATGGATTGTATAATTTGCATGAATGTTTCGTGGTGAAACAGGAAGAAATGGGCCAAAACGTATAAAAGTACGCCCACACGACCATCTGCACGCTTTAATAGACAAATGATGCAAGCCGATAGAATATATCATCATCGACTGTTTCACGGTTAGTACGGGTACAGCACATCAAGTGAACGATAAAGAGTATTGTTACCTCTAAAAGATCTCGTATAAAAGTCGGATCATGCATATAACAATTATGCCGAATTTGGAAATTGAACGTAGGTTTAACAAGGGGAAAAAGTCTAGATATGCATGCTGCTATACCATACGATGTTATGATACACAAAGTTATGCGAGAAGTGTAAAGGCCATGTTATACCGACAGGGTATACACCTGTGACAAATCTAACACCTTAAAAGGCCAAGTATGAGCTGTGGTCGCAGTAAACGTCGCATTTCCATGCGCAGCAAGTTGAAATAGCGCCCCGATCGGCCCTTTTTGAGCCATGATGGTAGTGTAATCTGGAAGAGTTGGGCCAAGTTATGCTCTCATTTGTTCTAGTTAGCTCTAGATCATGATAAATGCCAGAAATATGATTGCTTGTCATGGTTAACAGGTGGTAGTTTTAACAAGTTGTTTGTCCTTGACTTTTTGAGTTAGCTTTCTCATTTTCTTGCTTTTAATTTTTCGCACATACGGGTGGGATTTTTTTCCTTGGTCATTTATTCGTATCAAATTCCAAGCACAAACGTAGAGGTATGCACGCGCGTGCATGACCAGAATTTTAGCGTAGTTATCTATCAACTCTTGTTCGGTTTATAACTTGCGTATGTGCGCCCTGGAACAGATTTATCGGATCTTCAAAGTTCACGAATTAATATTGATTCACGTTAAGGTCAAACGTGAAGAAGGAGAAAAAAAAAAACCCCACTCTCTCCTTGAACTGAAGCAGACAAGTAGAAGTTAGGGAGGGTACGTGAGAGTGTTGGTGTGAATGAAAAACGACCGTACAACATGATCGATTCAACGACAACGACTCAAACAACATGCGACGAAAGAGCATCTCGAGATTGCCCGGTTCGCGGGAGACCTTTAAATTCATCAGATGTACCGGTAAAGCAAAAACGTTCGTGAGACTAGTTTTCTTAATCTTATCATGAATTTTTCATTGTCATTATACCCACCCACCTAGTTTCTCATGTTTCTTACCTTGATGTACGATGTTTAAAACGAGGATTCTACACTTGACCGGACGAGTAAACCCTTGATCAAGCGTAAAATCATTTCGTTTAAACAAAGTTTTACCATTTGCGTGCGGTACCCTAATAAATGTGTATTCACAACACAATACGGCTTAAGAGAAAGCATCGCTAACGCATAGGAATTCAAACTATACGCACACAAACGTGAACGCGGGCACGCACTCGCACTCGCACACACACACATTCATGCACGCAAGCAAGCAAGCATGCATGCATACATATAATCATTCATTCGTTAACCATCACGCTCATATTCATATTCGCATATACGCAAAAATATGCTTGTACAGGTGTATCACAATCTATGCCTGAATTACCACGCTTGGTAGCAGAGCAACATATTCCTATATCACCGACGGATCGAACAAGTCAACGACTTATATTCGTACTGAGTCGAGCAAGCTTAGAAACTTTGGTAGTCAAACGCGATGTAGGATCACGCATGTCCAATGATTCTCATATGGCTCCCCCGAGACAACGACAAATGAAGTTAACACTGCTCAATAGCGATGATCACTTTTCCCTGATACGCAAAATGAAACGAGACATTAGCGAAGCTCGACCTGATATTGTACATCAGTGTTTGCTTACACTGTTGGATTCCCCGATTAACAAAGTCGGAAAGTTACAAGTGTATATTCACACTGCACAAGGTCTACTAATCGAAGTGAATCCGGGTGTTCGTATACCTCGAACGTTCAAGAGATTTGCTGGTTTAATGGTGCAATTATTGCAATCCATGTACATCCGATCGACAACATCCTCGGAAAAGTTGTTACGAGTAGTCAAGAATCCCGTAACAGATCATTTGCCTGCAAATTGTCGGTTAGTAACATTGTCCCACGATGCACCTTGCGTGCGACCCCAAGAGTATATTGCATCTTTATCACCTCATGAATCATTGTGCATTTTTGTCGGGGCTATAGCTAAAGGTGCTGATAATTTCGCCGAAGAATTTTCCCCTGAAAAAATCGCGATTAGCAATTTTTCCTTGAGCGCAAGTGTAGCTTGCAGTAAATTTTGTCATGCAGCTGAAGATGTATGGGGAGTTTTGTGATATTGATGTGTGAGGGCTTTGGATTTGCTTGTTCAAGGTAAATGCTAGATTAATAGTGGGAAATATTCTGAGGTTATTGATTATCCATACCAAACCAAACCAAACCAAACCAAACAAAACAAAACAAAACCAAACCAAACCAAGCCAGCCAGCCAGCCAGCCAGCAAACTTTCAATCCATTGGTCTTGTCATGTACAAGCGTGAAAAAAAATCCCCCCAATACCTTTATCTTTTATAAAACCAATCCTTCACTTGCTTGTTTTCCAGAATACGGCCAGATTTGGATACATTTGTACGTTCAATGAGTGAATGTAAACCATTTTAATCATACTCTACACAAGTTGATGAACCTTGCTTGATTAAAGTAGAAAAAATGATCGATCTTTTTGTTGGTTTCTTGCAATCTTTAGTATAGCATTTACTAGAATACTATACGCATCGCAAGAAATATTAACAGATTGGTTCTTTCGTATCATACTATAAGTTCATGGTTAACTTTGAGAAATGCCGGAGAATTGATCTATTAAAATTATCATAAAATATCCTCGATCCGTGTAAGCATCTAAACTGGCCCGTTGAATTATCATTTTCAATTCATATCCCATAATGTATGATGTATCGTATGATCCAGTAAACTTTGATAATGCATTTCTCTCTCCCTTGCTAATATTAGTGTCAAATTAACTTTTGAATTAAACCACCAACTCAATAAATGATAAGTATTTATACCAATTTGTAAGGGCCTCTAACTTCGTTCATAATCTCAAAATATATACGGAGAAAACGAATTATGTACCATCATCATGATAAAAAAAGGTGACAATACCTTGGATGAACGTTTAAACTAGTTCAAACGCAGATAACCATTTGCAGTACGTTTTTGTGATCTCGTGTTTAATCAATTGCCCTAGAACTTAGTCTATCATTCAAAAGTTAACATCAACCTTGATTAAACCTGACATTCAGCTATTCCGTTTCCACTGTACTACTCGTAAATTCATTGGCCGTGTCTTTTGATGGTGTTGCAATGTTTGTCGCAGATGCTTTCGTAGATGGTGATGCTGAGCTTGGTCCAGATGCTGATTTCCCATTTTGCCCTGCAGAGCTTGATGTCGTATTAGTATTGGTGGCTCCAGAACTTGATCCTGCTGCGGATGTTGCTGAAGACGATACTGTTTCTGTTGTTGATGTTGCTGCTGCTGTCGCCGCCGCCGCCGCCGCCGCCGCTGCTGTTCGACGAGGTTTTCGATTTCGAGGTGCAGTCTTTGCTGTCCCTTCGTTTCTATCCAATTTCTGCCGTTAGCTTAACCATACCTTAAAAGATTTTCTAAACTCAATCTTTAAACCTACCGAGCTGGTGGAGGAGCTTCTTCCTCTACTATGAGCGGTCCACTGTACACAAAAAATCCATCCTTTGCCATCCTAGCTTGTTCTTCCCATGCTAATTCAGTATCATCGATGAAATCATCTGTTCTATCATATTCTTCTTGCTTGCGTTTCCTTCGCTGTCGAACTGTTCGTCCTTCTTTCAAATTTCGTGACTTTTTCCCTTCTACTTTCTGGACTACTTCAACTTCAACCTCCTCCTCTTCTTCTTCTTCTAATTCCTCCTCGGAATTATCTCCAATACTCTCCCCATCGTCCACAACATCAGCTCCCTCTAACAATTCAATATCAACTGTATCAGAATCACCCGCTCCACCACTTTCATCACGTTTACCATTTGCATCTTTTTTAGCCGCTCGCCTCAACGCTGCAGCCTCTCGTTCCCGACGTTCAACTTCCTCACCAGCCAGTAAAATAGCCTTTCTTCGTTCATTGCGTAATGCTAATCGTGGATTTAGAGCTGCATAACCATACTTCTTCTCTACTTCACGAGCATAGTTAATCGTTACATTGCTCATGCCTTTCAATGGGAATGTTAACCAGATATTCTGACCGAATGCTTTATCTTCCAAACTTTTCAATCGACCAAGACTAAGTCCAAGTACATCATCATCACCCGTTGAATTTCCACCCAGTGCAGGTAGCTCCAATGTTGATGAAAGCAATGATGAAGTTGTCGTTATTGCGTCGAGCGGTAACCTCGTAGGTTCTGTACCCTTTTTTCGACTTCCACTCACCTTACCCGTTGTTGTGTTGGACGTTGTAAAGTTTCCTAACCAATTGCCATCCCCTTTACCATTTGTTGTATCATCACCCCCCCCCTTCACCATTTTTGTTTGTTGTATCGTTCGACCCATTATTAACTTTAATCGTACAATCCGCCACTTCATTTATCATTGCGTTTACCGACTTAGAATTACTGTTACCGCCACTGCCACCACCTTTTTTCCCGCTGCCTTCTATGCCCGATTGTTTGAGCTTTTTAGAGCTAGGGGACAGTGAACTTCTCGAAGGACTGCGCTTTAACTTTCCTTTAACAACCTTCGTAGACTTGCCAGTATCCAGGCTACTTGAACAATTGGAAGTACTTTCAGTTGATGTACCTTCACCACGATCGGATGATACCCCAGTAGTTGGTGGTACATTGGATAAAATTGTTGAAACTGGTAGGGGAGGGGCTTCTCCACTCTGGGGTTGACTTGTGCTTAAACTTTTACACTGATCCCGTATATCCTCATTGGTAAAATTAGTAGTCGTTGAATGAGAAAATTTCGGTTCATTTAAGGGTGCAGCAGTTGGGGAAGGGATGGGAATCGAAGTGGATGGAGCTATAGATGGAGCTGCACAACTTTCTTTGGAATCTAATATAGTTGAAGTTTCACATTCAGCAACGTCGATTAAATTAAATATTCGTGAACTGTTTGTAGCAGATGAGTGTGGTTTACCCGAACTTTCGTCAAGTGGACAAGTAGTTGCTCCAGGATTTTCTCGAGGTGGATTAGATTGCCATCTTGACGTTGAGTCCACGGTTGAGCCACGAATTGGGTCGAAAATTTGACCAGACCATGCAGGGCGGGATTTTGTTACGGGGGTGATAACACTACTTAAGGAGCTTTTAGGTTTTGGAGTTGATCCCAGCAAGGGAGAAATGTTGGAGGTTGTAGATGATTTAGCTGTACCAGTGAGTGAAGATACGCTAGTTCTCGAAGATGAAGGTGTAGGGTAATTTGTAGAGCATAGGATACTTCCGAGGTTAGATTCGCCACTACTGCCGCTATTAGCACCGGGACCAGAACTAGTACCCGTACCCGTGCCCGTGCCCGTGCCAGAACCGGAGCCAGTGGACAACGATGAGTATGAAGGAGAAGGATTGATTAAAGATAAAAAGGATGACGAGGTACCACGAGGTTCAGTGGTGGTTCCAGTGTGTAAAGGATCAGAACCGGATGCATAGTCGCGACGGGATGATAAATTTGGAGGGGATGTATCGGGATTAAGGTTTGCGCTGATACTTAATTTAGCGCTGGGAGGTATATTTACCTCTTCTAAGCGAGGTAAAGGTTCGAATTCGGTAGTCAAAGTTGAAGTAGAGGGGGTATTGGACGGTAATTTAGGAAGAGAATGTTCACCAATTTTTAAAGGAGCGGTAAAATCAGGAAGAAACTCGGTAGTGTTAGTGAGAGGTTTTAGGTCAATGTTATCACCAGTTATTAAACTGTCGTTTAACTTTGACGGTAGAGCCTTAAGAGGTTGATCATCAGATTTACCAGTCCGTTTACGAGGTTTCCTCGTTTTAACATCCTTAGTAGCACCATTAACCTCGGTACGGGATCGATTAGACCTTCTAGATGTGACAATATCACTTGTACATTCAATGTTTGAAACAGCAGAAAACGATCCATCTTCACTGATTTTTGATGATGTATTTAGGCAAGCAGAAGGGTCCACTTGATCCATGGTAATATATATGATGAAAAAATTCAAGAATTTACCCGATGATTTCCCGGTAGATTGGTAGAGTGAATAGAGTGGTGTATTGCAAAGATGTATAGGAACATTTGCAAGTGAGACTGATGAAAGTCGGATGGGGGAGAATTGACTTAAAAAATAACAAAATAGTAGTAATACACGAGTAGATTGGCTGAGGTAAATTCAAATCAAATAACTTGAATTCCGACCGATTAATTCCAATTGTACAGCAACACACGGACAATACAGTAGCCTGCTTATAGTGAAATTAGTAAGCGGTGCGAGTTGGCGCAACTCTGGGGGGTAGATGATGAGAGGGGAGGGGGAGAAGAGGAGAGGGGAAAACGAAGGGAAGGGAAAGGGTGGGATGGGATGGGAGACGGTATAACGAAGACATGACAATTGGGTATGGAAATGGGAGGAGGAAGGGAAGAAGAATGTAAGCATAAGGTACTTACAGGTTTAAACAAACACGAGAAAGTATTAGGGTAAGGGAATAATGGAGGAGGAATCTGAAGAGTACTAGAAGAAAATGGAAATTAAAAGGTAGTCATAACGTTTAAAAAGTGGTAAATTAAGTTTTGTGAAGGTAGAAATGATGGAAAGACAAAGGTGGGGAAAGGCGAGAAAAGAACAGGAAGAACAATAGAGAGGTATGTCGCGCTGGAATATTCAGGGTGGGATGGAAAAAAATATCGCGATATCACCACGTAACTGTAACTTTGATATCAATTTTTGTCAAAGACACCATTTGGTTATAAATTTGTGAGGTGTTAAGAAGATTGTAAATGCCAAAAAAAATTTCCTTGAAGAAAAAGTTTCCGAAGACAAGTACAATTCATATAGCGTGAAGTTGGATATAAATGTGTCCATATTAGATGGGATGCGTTATGAAAACACGCTGAACCGGGAAACTAGAAATAAAGTTAACAGAGAATCGGCTCCATGAAAGGGGTTCACCCCCCCAAGCCGCTTACCGATGTTTACCGAAGACTTTCGGGGATTACGATGAAACGTTAACTTTGCCAAGAACAAGAATTCGGGAAGGGGGGCCGAGGAGGAGAGAACGGAGGGCCGAAGGGGGGATATGGAAGCCGGGTACAGTTCGGAATTGGCGGAGGGGGGAATCGGGGAGGGAGAAGGGGACGATACCGGTTTAAGCCGGGTTTGGGATAAGCCGAGTTAGTTGGGGAAAAAGACAATTGATGGTTTAGTTTAAACAGATTGATTGCTAACAATCAATATTTTGGCAGCCCGGTCCAAATAATCCAGTAAAGACAATTCCCCTTCCCATCCTACCCTACCTTACCCTACCCTAGTCTACCCTACCCTGCCCTGAATTCCCTCCATACTTAACTACCTCCCTACTAAGTAAATTGGGGAAATGCAGGATCAACAAATCTCCTCCATGCATCGAAGCCATCTTCAATATCCTTAAAGCTACGATGAATCCACAATATTTCACTCATAGTACCGTCATTCTCGTATTCACACCAATCTCTCTTCAGTTTGCACATTGCGTCCCGAGCTATCTGTGAATCGTTACCTCGAGTGCAAATAAAATATATCGGTACATGGGACATATTACGATCCATATAAGTTAATAACTTGCTCACACCCTCCCTATCTTTCGCATATTTTTCACGAAGTTTCTGTGCACTCTCCCGTAACGTACAATCGAACTTGTTGAGTGGTTGTAACAATGATTTCGGGCTAAGAAGTCGCGCAACAAGTAATACATCCTCAAGTGGTACGTTAACACTCCCTCGTATACTACATATTGCAAAATGACTAGCTTCTCGTACGTCGATCAATACATGAGTCCAGGGTTTCGGAAATAGCAAGGTGACCGCTTCGTCCTGTGTATAAGTGGATCCTATTATGGATAACTTGATCGAGTAATCCATGCCTGATCCCTCGTTTAAATTGATCAAACTTTGTCGTAACACTTGGGCATAGTCTTTCGCTGATATCGTTAACTCATTTATTTTGTTCCCCTCAATATTTAAACACTTTTTCATCCCATTATCACACTTTTCCTTCTCATATACTTTTTCTCGTCTTATCGCAAAAGGCACTGCTCCTGAACATCCTATACACTGCACCCTTCGTTTACGAAGTCGAAATCTTCGAAGTGGTACCCCCGTCGACGAATGTATGTCCGATAACAATATCATATAACTTCTATCCTCTTTATAAATACCCATCGATACCTCTTTGGTCATTAACATTCGAATACTCTCGTACGCTTGTAATAAGCCGATAATACCCACCACCGGACTAAATATACCCGCTTCACTACACGATTTAACCTTTTTATTATCCTGTGTAGGATATACACACCGAAAACATGGCCCCCCATTAACATCTCCAGCGGGTAATGGCGGATAATTAAGCAACATCATATGTCCCTCAAAACCAAGTGCCGCACCACTTATCACGGGTAAACGCTTAAGCACACATACATCGGATATCAAGGTTCGGGTGTCCGGATTATCGGAACAATCAAGCACAATATCATAACGGTTAGTTATAATATCCATAGCATTTTCGTGTGTTAAGTACGTTGCATGTGTGTGACAAATTATATAGGGATTAAGTCTGTCATAATATCATATTAAATGTAAGTACGTATATAAGTCAATCTACTTGACTGAACAAGTATAATTTGCTTCAATTCATTCATTATCGTAAACTTTACTGATTCCCCCTCTGAGGCCCAACCAAACTAAAACTTCACTCACAATTTAAGACCCGCGGCTGCGCTTTCAACTTTAAATTGTCCCACACGATTAACATTGTGTAATATTTGACGATGTAAATTTGATACTTCAACTTTATCTCCGTCAACTAAGCCCAATGTACCTATTCCCGCTGCCCCCAAATACATTGCCGCAGGACAACCAAGTCCTCCTACTCCAATGATCAAAACTGATGACTTTTTTAAATTAATTTGACCTAAATTATTCGAACATATAAGACGATTAGTATACTCTCTAAATGATGAATCGATTTATGGTTTATACTTAATCATATGGCAATGGAACTTTACGAAATTTGTATACACTATCATCACACATAAGCGTAATAAAATATCAACTTTCGACTCACCGACAATTCCTACTGACGGAAGAATTATTTGTCTGTAAAACTGCTTTATCTCGTTAACGCTTAGCGAATCATCTTTCGAAACTACTGATAATGAACGAGGCTCTATATTCACATGTGTTAACTGTTAAAGCCTGCTGATCATGCTAAACATGTTAGTCGTAACCTAAGTAAACATTTACCAAACTTTGCCCGAGCTAACGTATCTTTTAACTTTAGTCGTGCTTGTTCAACGCAAAGTTTTGCTTCTAAATCAGCCAAATACTGTTTTGTCCTTGAAATTTGCTCACGAAGTTCATCCACATCGTTATCAGTCTGATTCGTATTAATCGCTACACTATCCACGCAATCCCTTCCATTATTATATTCAAGATGTCCACACAAGCTACATTTATAATTCATGTTCTCCCAAGATTAAAAGGCCTATTAAACATGCAGTCTATAACCATAAATTCTCTGTCCATTCAACTATACAAGTTCGTATACAAGACAACCTATTTTTTCCACTCACGCTCACCATCGTTTGCACCCATAGTTTGATTACATAATCATGCACTTGAAAGAGTAGATTCGGAATTGCGATGTTGGAGTAGAAGGATAAAGGGAGGGAAAGATATATCAGACGTGGGAATATTTATTTTTAACTCATTTAAATATGAGAAGTTATCAAGGTATACGTGGACAAAGGGTATTTTTAAACTTGGATGATGGTGATGATGAAATTCAAAATGGGAAATGTATCAAGGATACTGTACCAATGGTATTAGACGTTATGGAGAGGCCTGGAGGCGGGGCAAGTAAAATTGATCCAAGGGAAGGTTTGGATACGGGATTTCCCAGAGCAAAAAAAAACCAATTTTATGGAACACAAGTTCATACTATTGATAAAAGGGAAATTTTGGAAGGAAAGCACAGTGAAGACATATCAAGTATAGATGCGGAAAATATGGCCATATTGGACAGTATGACGAATCGAGAGATAAGTGAAGCTCAACGGGATATTCAACGAATTCTGGGTAAATCGTTGACGGAAAAAATAGCGAATCGTAATGTTTCAAAATCGTTTCAGGGTCAAACGAATGAGCAGAAAATAACCACGCATACACAAGAGGATACAAAATCTGTTGATACAAAGAGTGATAAGACGGCATATGTTAATCCACGGTCAGATGATATCAAAAATGATATTCGCAAGGTTTACTTTACGCAGGAAAACGATAATGAAAAAGTGAAGAGTGATCAAGGCAAACCATATTCAGATAACGGTATTAAAAAGGTACGATTTGCGCCGGAAAAAGAACTGCGAGTAAATATTAAGGGAAGAGTATGGGAGGAAGAGACAAATTATGAAAAAGAATGGGGCGAATTTACGGTAAAGCAAATAGTAGAATTAACGAGAAGCAGTTACGCGGCACAAAGATGTTTGGCATGGAAAATAATATACGAATCGATAAACAAAGCTGACCCATGTGAGACAAGGGAAAAATTAATAGCAGAATTAGCCCGTGAAAATTATCGACTATACGAGGTAATGAAGTGGGAAGTTGAAGGAAAATTTAGCGATCATCTATCAGCTAAATCGTACGCTAAACTGGCAATGGAGGCGTGGGAAAACATTGTTCATCACCGCAAGGTAGAAGAAGATTCAAAGTCTGAGTAATAACATCCGAAGAAGAATCAGTGCGAAGTGTTTGCAAAAATTTGGTGAGATTTTCCCAGGAAATACTCGACAATCTTTCGGTAGGTGGAAGAATTGTATAGTGAGGTGAGGGTGTTAAACGTGGCCAACTGAAATCCTGTACAGTGTTATAACAATTATTGGGACAATCAGGATAAAATTCCCCAATTGGACAAAATGAACACGTATAAAATGGAGAAGGAGGAGAAGCAAGTCTGATCATTGTGGAATTATCTAGAGTAGGACGAGAAGAGCAATGAGCGTAAACTCCAAGGTTATTGCAATGCTGAATACGCAATTGAGCGACTGATTTGATCATGAGTAAGGAATCATCAACATTTTCCACAAGTAGGGAAAATTGGACTATAGGCAAAAGAAAGAGTGTATGTGAACAATTTGAGATATGAAGGGAAGCTAAAGTCAGCTCACCCAAGGAAAACTCAACTATACAGTGATCGAGGCTCGCGAGATAAAGATGATGATCCGATAGGGCTGAGATGTCTGATGACGTCACAGTGAGAAACTGATAGGACTTGGAGCAAAAGGAATTTGTGGTAACGTCATTTGACAACGATTGTGGCGCCAGTTGTGGCCTAGAAGGGGGAAGGGAGGTTGCGGCGTGGGAGGATTTGAAGGTGAAGCGGGGGCGGTTGGAGGAGGTTTTTGATTGCAGTTTTTGGCAAAGATCGCGAAGAGAATCGGAACAATTTTTCACGATACGGGGAGGTAAGTCCGAGGCTGACGAGGCGAGACGATTTTGCAAATTTGATATGCGAGAAGTGAGGGTAGACGTCGGCGCATTAGAAAAGCTGTTACGAATTGATTTAACTTCAGCATTGAAAGAATCGAGAAAATCGGATGCCATGGTGAAAATTGGTTAGTAAAATTAATTGTGCAGTAGTATTTAAATTAAAATAAAAGTAAGCTTATTTAAGCCACCTTTTAATTATTTGGTAACACGTAAAGCTTTTCACGCGGACTTGACATCAGTTTGATCGAACAGATGACGATATCGTGGACGTAGCACTACTGGAACTTGATCAAGTGATGTTAGGGGTGTGCGATATACACGTGATCTATTGATGATCTCCGTCACATGATCAGCAGGAGGGGGAGGTGTGCCGTGCAGAGAGCCCAGGGACATTGCTAAGGGTAGAAAGTTAAAAAAGATGGCAGAAGCGGTAGTAATTCCCACCAGACCGGGAATAGGTAAACGGCATATGAGGCCAAAAGATAGCGCAGCAACAGCGCCGGGAAGTGCGCGATACTGGTTGTTAGTGGTAGCTGAAATAGCCTGGTATACAGCACACGGGACGAAGAATGCCGAAATGGTGCGTGTATAGGGGAATTTGGTTAGCGGTGCGAGTAATGGAAGAGGCTTTTTAGTTAAAGATGCTTGACTAGCTGCAAAGATTAGGCCAGCTGAGGCAGCGAATGGCAATAAATATGTGGAATCGGGCATTTTATTCACGGCAGTCGGAGAACCCATGAGTATATTGAAAATATAAGGTGGTGTTCTAGTATAAAAACAAATTTAAATGTTCAAGTGTAGAGTCACTCAACACAAAAATATAATATTCAACGAATAAAGGATCCAAGGATAAACTACCACAATGTGGACTTTTGAAGTTTAACAAAACATCAACCCGAATTAAAACCCTACAAATCTGACGCGTTGCACCGCCACACAGAATAATTAGTCATCGGAGTATATGTGGCTGAGAGGATGTCGTCATGATTGGGTGTGGGAGGGGAGAAAAGAAGGATGTTTGAAGGGGAATACTACAGTGGATTTGACGAAGTTTTTAAGAAGAATCTAAAAACCCATTATTTCATTTGAATTTTTGGGAAATTTTATTTTAAATTACTATGATAAAAATTACGGTTTGGATTTTTTGTCACTAGATTGTGCACACATCTCCTCCCTAGTGAGCCAGTTCGCGTGGCCACAGCGCCCAGTAGGAAGATTTATACCGAGTCACATGATCTCGCTTAACACGTGGATATAAGTTGAGGTAGTCGACGAGACGGTGATGTTGGAGGAAGCAATATGGCACGGGGGAAAACGGGACCGGCACTTTTGGTGGATTTTATTCACTTTAACGTCAAGTCTAAATTGGTAAATCCACTTCTTTACTTTCCGGAATTGCCGGTGAAACCTTCTTGTGAAGAAGGGTTTCGTGACAGAAGAGAAGGTGAATGTTGGCCGCACGCGTATATTTTACTTCCGGATGATTCGTTCATGTGTTCAAAATGTCGACAATGGGCAAAAGTCAGCATATCGGGTGGCACAGGATGCAGGTTTGATGGAATTAATGGGAATACAATGCTTATGGCACATTCATTTCATCACTACATTTTTGAGGGTCGATCATCAATGGGATTAACGGAGGAGGGAGGGGAATGCTCGAGTACAACGGTTAACGGGATAAATCAAGGTCAGGATGAAGAGATTATGAGATGGATGAAATCCCAGGTTTACTTTGACTTTGTATGTTCATTTCCAGGTTGTCAGACTCACATGAAAATTGAATTCCGGGAAGCAGCATTAGGTGCTGAACACGTTAAACTTTTGACAACGTGCGGTGCAAATCGAAATCATGATATTATCGGAACGTTGATTGTACTTCGTATCTTTATTCAGAATGCATTCAACGAAAAGTTTTCACAGCGCAGTATAGCATGTGAAAATGGGTTTCTTCCTTCACTTCTGTCTACACACCCGAATGTACCCACTTTACTCCACTATCTGGGGTTTAGGAAACATACAAAGGATAACGGGGTATCGGCAAATAATAGTTATTGGATGCCACCGCAAGCTACTAGTGAAGAAAGCGTACAAAATGCGCTTTTACATACGGTTTTTCACGAATTAGGATTTATTATCAGGAATTACTCTTCTCTACATACGGATATCCATCGTGGACTACTTAAACGGTTTGACGATGATAATCTTGCGCCGGCGCAAAACGTTTTGACACAACTTTTTCAGTATCCAGATGGGCAAGTAGGAGCTAAATTTGCGGTGCTGCCAGTATCGGGATATTACTCTTGTCTAGGTAGTTTACCGGGATTTAATGACGATATGATTTTGTACGCGCTGCAACGACAATTGGCGAGTGATTCAAAAGCGTCGGTATTCTATATTGAAGCGTTACAACAAATAGCTCAGATGCGACAAAGTGAATACTTGGTTACGCAGGTAGCAATTTTTATGTCGCAGGGCTATAAAAGTTGGGAAGAAATTCGCAAAGCGTACGAAGATTTAGGGTTTAGTGAAAGCGAAGCGTTGGACAAAGGAAGAAATGAATTTAATGTTTTGGAGCGATTTCGAACTCGTCAACGTACTGAACGGGCAGAGGATTGTGAAGGACTACGGGCAAGTGCTCAAGTTATCGGAGAGTATTTAGGCAGTGATTTGTTACTGGGAGAAGTTAAAAAGGATATTGAAAGTTATGATCAGGCTTTGCATGAGTTATCAATTTGCAGTACAGTGTCTGATGAGTTTGTCATTGCATCATATGTTTCAATGATAAGCGATTCAAAAGGAAATGAAGTTCAGAAGAAACGACTGGATAGAGCGTTGGAAATTATCGCTAAAGCAAGGAATTCAGCGGGGCTAAGGGATTATATGGCAAACGGAAGTACGGAAAACGCTTTGGTAGATTGGGCTTATGATTACTTTCGTGTTACGGAAAGAAATAGTGTACTTGACGTAGAGGTGTTGGAATTAACGCGGGATAACTTTCGGCTAGACCGACCGTTAGAATGGGAAAAGATAGATTTAGCTTACGATACGTTGTTAAAGCATAATATGCAAAGATTGGCAAAATGGAATGAGAATACGGAAGGGGGGATTAAAGTTAATTATCGATCGGAGTTGGAGAGTCGACCGGTTGGATTACAAAATATAGGCAATACATGTTATTTGAATAGTATACTTCAATACTTGTATACGATTAAAGATCTTAGGGATCTAGTATTGAATATGAGTGAATATCGAGCTAATATAATGGGACGTGAAGAAGGCAAAGTAAAGCGAATAGGGGGACGAAACGTGAGTGATGAAGAGATAAATCGGGCAATAGAATTTGTGGAAGAGTTGAGCAAACTATTTGAAGAAATGCGGACGGCAAAATCCGGAGTAGTGAGACCATCACGGAAACTTGCCATATTAACGTTTATGCGCAATACAATTAAGAATGATGAGATTGATAGTAATGGTGGAGAGAAAATGGGCGAGGGAAAGTCAAAGGGAGAGGGCGAAGTTAAGAATGATGATGAAGAAGTAACAAAGGGAGAAGAAACAACACTCAAAGATGGGAATATCGAGGGAAAATTAGACATGGATAAAACAGGTTTAGCAGAATGGGAAATGTTTCATGATACTAAAGAATTATCAAGACAACAAGATGTAACGGAAGTTATGAAGAATATATTTTTTCAGCTTGAAGCGGCCATGAAAGGAGTAGGAGTATTGGATGAAAGTGGTGAACAAGATGATTTGATTAAACGATTATTCTTTATGAAGGTAGAATGGAAGCGAACCAACGGAGGTGAAAAGGAAGAATTATGGAACGATGTGTTAATTTATCTTCCGGATGGGCCGCGAACACTTTATCAAGCAATTGATGCAGAATTTGATTTACAACGAGTTAACCTAAACGGAGAAGTTCACGAACGGTACGTTTCACTTAAATATGCACCTACGATATTTCAAGTTAACGTTTGTCGAGTTAACTTTGACTCGACGCGGCGTACAACGTTTAAAGTTGAAACTTATCTTCAGCTAGAAGAAACGTTATTCCTTGATCGATATATTAATGATACGGAAGGGAGAATACTGGAAAAGCGAAGGTTGACGTGGGCCATGAAACGAGAAATCGGAGAGTTGGAAGTCGAACAAGCCAAGTTAACGGCATCGTGTGGTCCAAGTGAATTAAGCCTAATGGAAACATTACAGTGTACAGTGGATTATGTTGAACGAGCCAAAGGGTTATGTGATGAACCCGATAAGAGAAATGCTTTAAGTCAGTGTAGGGATACGTTGCGAGATACGTTGAACGGATATGTTGAACGACGGGCGAGTATTAGGGAAAAAATCCAAGAATTGCAACAAAGAATTCGAAACGTGTGGCAAGATGAATGCAAGTATGCTTATAAGCTTTATGCAGTGTTTATGCATCGTGGATTGAGTAATGGAGGCCACTATTGGATAGTCATTCGGGATTTTCGGACGGGAGTCTGGCGAAAGTACGATGATACAAATGTTACGACTCTGACGGATTGGGAAGAAGAAATCTTTAAAGCTGATTCAAATTGGCCCACGGCCACGCCGTATTTTTTAGTTTATGTACGGGCCAAAACCGTTGATGGTGAAGCCGATGATGATAATCGGGATGATACAGGGCAGGGGAGGAATTACATGAATTTGAATGGTCGCGATATGTTTACGCTGACGGACCCCGTTTATCGAGAGATTAGGTGGGATGAAGATGACGTTAAGGTATAGGAAACGGAGCAAAATTTGCGAAACAAGCAAAAGCATTTGCCAGATTGGACGTATGTTGGGGCGTAAACGACGTGAGGTTTAGTCCAGCGTAACCGTTTTCATGTACATTGTGGTTTTCCGAAGCAAGGCGTTCAACGAAATCTAGCATTTTTAGTCCTGTACAAACGATGACGCGAGGTTTTGTTCCTGTACCGGTTTTGTATCGTCGAGCCAGCGTAGCGATGCACGCACTGTATCGGGTATGACAATCTTCACTTAAATGAGGGGGATCGGCAAGTATAACGTCGAAAGTATGTTGAAAAGCATGGCGAGTTTGGCTTTGCGTAAACGTTCGATAGTCAAAGTTAACGTAAGATTCGTAACATGCAAATCGAGCGTCGTATTCCAGCAAGCTGACTTGCCGTATTAGCCGATCCAGCGAAACCCCTTTTGCACAGGGTTCACGATGATGAAGCTGCATTAAAGAAGCTTAACATGCCATGGTTGAGTATGTGCGAGCGCCCTGACTCTGTTTTCTCAAGATTTGTCTTGACTTACTCTGATTAGATCGTCCAGTTTAACGTAGACGGACGGCGCACTAAGAATGGCGATCCGATAATCCATTCGGATATAGTCCAGAAGAAGTGTAGCCAGTTTTGCTCGAGTAGTTTCATCGTACTATTACATTTTAGCGGGAGTATGTGAGCCCACAAACCAAGCTAGGATAGACTTTTAATTTACCCAGAATTGACTCATGTGCCAATTTTCGCGAAATCGGTGTATTCCATGAACTGAATGAGACGGTTCGACTGCTTGTTCAGCGTAGAATTCCCCAAGTGCGCACAAAGCTTCGTTGGATAGCGTGCTGTGGATGAAGTTAATCTGAAGGGTAACATGAATATTTTGGACGGGGGAGTCTGGATATCGGCGCACCCAAAACGGCATTTATCCACTTACACTTCAGTATCTTCATCTGGATTTTGTGGATCGTTATGCGACATTGTACGATTTACGTTGAGCGCATACTAACGGGTATGTGTGTGTGTGCCGTGTAAAGCAGACCTCTGCGTCTGTAAAATTTGTCAGTGATAAATCCATTTAGTTTGACTTGGTGTGGTTAGTAAAACGCATGAACAAATAGAAATGATAACAATCCCTGCTGCACAAATATCGTCTACGCACGGAGGTACTAGACACGAGATGGTGATGGTTGAAGATAAAAGTGTAGAGTAAGCCTGAGTCTAGGCACAAGCGGGAGCGGAAAAATAAGGCTAAAGTTATGGGCAAAGTTGAATGTCTGTCGTTGTTTAGAGGATTAATCGTAGACAAGCGCAAAACCATGAAAAGGCCTCATGTTAAGCGGCAAGACAATCCTCAGATAAATCTCCCGACTATCAGCTTGTTAGGCTTGATTTCCCGGACCATTAAAAGTGATGCAAACTTGCTCCGATGCGCCTGCATCATCGCTCCATCCCATCCTACCAAGGAAAGGTATTTGAATGCATCACCAGTTATCAGTCCGGTTCCCTTTCAGGAAAATCCCCTTTAGCATAATTCATCGTGATTTGCTCGTGCGCCAGCCAGTCATTGCTGTCCCCAGAATCACTCTCCAACTATGCAGCCATTCTCACGCATCTCCACTCCTGACTCGTCAAGTCTTAACGCCCCAAACAACTCAAGATACGTACGTACGTGTATAAAGTGATTTTTTCAACACCACAGCCCAACCCACAAACTCCTAGATAACTAGAAAAGCTCGAGCCAATTGCCACGCCGCGTCAAAGTTCCCAACTTGAGAATAAATTATTCGTAAAGCAAATGCAGCTTCGCGAGTAAAATTCTCCCGGCTAGATTGCCAATCTTGCGAACTGGTCACCACCAAATCGGGTCCGTGTAGCATGGGAATACACAAGGCAGAACTTCTATTAATTGCTGTAAAAGTCGGATCTACGTCTTCCATCGGATTAATATCGTATTCCCGAGATATTCGTCCGTTCAGCCGAAGACAATTTTCGTAATTACGCTGCGCCAAATCAAGCAATCCCAGACTATGCCAAAATCGCCCAATATTAAAACTCACTTCTTGAAGTATCAGTCCTCCAACTCCTTCATTTTTATCATAGTCCTGACATGATCCGTCATTTTCAATCACTAACCCAAGTCCTCCCAATCTATCATGATCCCCATTATCATTGTATCGTCCAAGTCGTGAATCCATGTACAATTGTAAAAAATACGCCGAATGAAGTATATCCATGTGCCGATTTTCCGACCTTTTCTGCAATGCAATATACAAGTAAATAGTCGATATACTAAGTAGCAAAACGCTATCGCGAGGTTTATCCCTTAAAACCCGAAAATAATAATGTAAGGCCCCATACTGCTTGCCATCAGAAAGCATGTGGCCGTATAAACTGAGCAAATTAGTATCGTGCCGGGTAATGCGCTTAATACTGACATTATAATCCATTGATTTGACACAACGCAGCACAAACTTTTGTGTAGCCCCCGAGCTAAATCGAATAAAGTTATCAGTATTTCCTTTATTATTCTGCTCCTCTTCACGACTATTGCCCGTGTACACTATCAGTCGATGAACGATCGACATTAATCTGTACACATCAATAGTGTATGAATACTGCTTGATAAACCATCGACACGCTTTAACAAGGGTTTTAGAGTCTTGTAACGCTAATCCCATAGCCATGATCGTAATATAAACTTGACGTAATATCTTATCATCTTGTCGAAAGACATTAGCTTCAAGTGCCTTTTCAATAATGCTCTTTGCTGCATCAGTCAAGCCTCGTTTCAACAACTCTACACTAAATTCGCAAAATATGTGTCCCCAATCTTCGAACTTCACGCCGTAATAATCTCGATGAACCAATGATAATCCAGTGAAATTCTTCAATCCATCCCCATCACCATCCATCATTTCAACTTCAACCTGTTTGCCTTGAGCTTCCAAGTACGCTGCCGAATATCCAACAAATCGTGAACTCCGATCTCGAGTACGCCAGAATAAATGACAACCTCTAAACACGTTTACTAAATCATGAGCTGTCTCCATCCACATCATAGACTGATAATCTTGGCCACCACCGTTACGCAAGTTATCCAACTTGGTCCATAACTCGTCAACCGATGTCCGACGCATCATACGCCATCTACCAATCCCACCGCTAGGACCGCCTAAACAACCTCCGTTGGTCGTTGCTACAGTCCGTTCCCATGCACTTATTCCGTCACCAGAATTCTTTTGCTCTCGCCAATACTGTTCCGTAATCCAACGCAACCGTTGCCAGTATCGAGTTTCAGCTTCTCGTTGATCAACCGATTCACAAGCACTTAGCATATTTTCAACGTGGCATTGCTCGGATTGCTCAATATCTCCTAGCTCACGATAACAAATACCTTTTGCAACCCAATACTCGCCTCGCTCCCCCAATCCCCATTTCCAATCCCGCAAAAACTTAAATGCTGCTTCATACATTCTCTTTTCAATTAATACCGTTGTACACTCAATTACAATTCCTTCAGAAACTGAATCAAGATTAGCTAAAACTTTACTTAAATGCATCAACCCTTCAGCATAATGAGCTTCCCCAAGTTTGATACGCAGAATGCCCAATTTAGCCCGAAGCTGTAATGGTAAAGCTTTAGCATAAAATTCAATTGGATACCCATCCTGTACAAAACCTTGTTGCAATATACGCCGAGGATGATTATTTTCGTCCCATTCACGATCATCATCATGTTCGACTAACTCAAACCAATTATCAACCTCTCCTTGATCTGTGATTATAGAGCTTGTCGTCGCATAATCGTTGACGTTATCCGACTTCCCTGATTTAACATTGCCAAGTTCATCTAAATACTGACCGGCAGCTTTATGCCAACAAACTTCATCTGATCGACCGACTAACCACCGCGCAATACATCGTAATCGAAATATTGCTTTACGATAAAATTTGATTTCCGTTAATAAGTCCACGTACATGATGAGAAAGTCAAAGTCAAGCTCTCCTTCATTAGCATGGTTACCCGAAAGAACCGCGTTTATAGCGTAATCAAACCAGCACACAGCAGCTTGCATATCATCAGTTTGACCCGCATTAAGGGCCAATTCACCCAGATAGTATAGAGCGACAAAATTGCAAGGCTGTTGTTTTAAAAGCATAACACAATCCTTAAGTAATCCGCGGCCGGATTTTCCTAGTTCATGAGACACACGGATCTTTTCTAAGCGTGCCATAGTATCATCGGGTGTTAAGCGGACTAAGCTGGAGTAACAGTAGAGTAAATTTTCCCGTTTTTTAGCATCATCCGTGCTACTGTTACGAACACGCTCCACAATATGCCACCAAACTGCTACATCTCGACTAGACTGAGCGCCACTTAGCAAGACAGCTAATGATTCATCTTCACGATGCATAGCGTACAAGATTTCACTCAGTAAGGAATGCGCCGGATAAATTTCGGGATTTTGTTTGACAGCTTCACGGGCATAGCGGAGGGCCACGTCCAATTGCCCATCGAGCAGAGCCGTGGTGGCGGCGGTTTGTAAGCTTTTAAACGTGTTACCTGGATCAGCAGTTTTGTGGGGACCACGTCGACCCGAAGTGCGGCCACGGGATGAGGCTGTTCGATTGGAGGATGCCCAATGGGTGTCATGAACAAGGTCAGCAGAGGTAGTCGTGGAAAGAGTAGTGTGTGAATTTTGAGATTCTTGACGCGAAACATCAGCGGCGATTTCTTCGGCAATATCCCAGATAAGCTTTCCCGCTTGAGTAGAGTCATGATTTGGCCAACTATTGTCGGTGCTATAATTATCATCACCCTCATCACCGTCTACATCTTCATCCTCATCACTACCGTCATCATCATCATCATCATCATCATCACCATCACCATCACCATCACCATCATCAGTTTCAACCTCGCTGCTTGAAGGGGATGAAGAATTGCTTGATCCGCAAATAGAATTTTCATAAATTTGGTCAAGATGGGGTGAACATGATAAGTTAGTTTCGAGAGAAGGTTGGGCGTTTAACGCAGGATCAATAGGGATATCGTTCGCCCAATTAGTTAAGTTGCAATTGGAAACATAGCTATTACAAGTAAAATTATGGTGTACAGACTCAGAGTGCTGAGAGTTTATAGAAGGGGTAATAGCAGAATGGTTAGAAATGATATCAGACCTATGATCATACGCGGAAAATGGCAATGCGTGCGGTGAAATAGAATAATCAGAGCCGATAACGGCATTGTTCACAGAGGGGATAATTTCATGATAAAGATTTGAATGGGTTTCACAAATAGAATCACCATTGTCACTGTCAGCGTTAAGATGATCAGTGGTGACGATATTTTCGCGGGGGTATTCCACGATGGATGATGGGTCTGCCAAGTGAAAAGGGTAATTAGCGTATAATAAGATATTCAAATTAATTAGAATAAAAAAATTAGGCCCAGATGATAAATTTAATGTAAAAGAAGATGAAACCATGAATTAAAGAAAACTTTTCCATTGTACCCTGGAAAGCTCCCGTGTGGGCTTAAAGCGGGCTCGTTAAACAAACGCGAAAGTGATTATAGCTTAGTCAGCCGGGCAAAATGCGGAGAATCAACGAGGCGTTGGGGAGGATCACGTGAAAAGGATTAATGCCTTGTGATGGAATGGGAGGGTAGAGTGGACGATGATGGATATGACGATTGCTTCAAAATTGATTTGGACGTGATATAATGGTTGTCTGCCATTGCTAGTTGAGTGAAGTCAGCTAGATAAAGCTGGGACATGTTTGTATGTTTAACCATTAGTACATGGTCTAGTATGAGCAAGTTGTCCGATTATATAAAATAGAAATAAGTTAGCGTATAGGTTCACTTATACATAGGTGAGAAATGTATGTATGATTAGAAGGATTAGTCGTGAGTGGTTGGACTTTAAAATTGTTGGTGCAGCGAATGAACTTAGGGGTAGATATATCTTTATTAAGTCTAATAGTGGCAGTAGCAGTAGTAGTAATAATAATTAAAATAGTAATAGTGAAGGTGAGAATGAGAATGAGAGTAACAGCATGAATGTTAGGATTAACTCTCATATGGAAGGCAAAAGAAAAATAGGCAGGTAAGAATAATTTCAAGGTATATTTGCCACGGGACTAATATATAACAAAAGGGCGAGGAACTCGGGTAAAAAACGTTTTTTAAGCGGACAAGCAAATTTCAATGGGAAAAGACGGCAAGGTTATTCACCGCGTTCCTATCGAAGTAGTGTAACTCTGAGAAACTTGATATGAGCCAACGGAAACGAAGGCGAACGTGTACCGAAGTGAATAGTTAGGTAGAATAGCATTGTAAGAAGTGAAAAGGACTGTTTTCCACTTGATAGTATAACTACATAAATTATGCGTCAAAACACTCGAGATGAAGGAAAATTTACCCTGGTGAATGATATGAGAGAAGATTAGGTAGATTGATGGATGGACTAAATATTCAGAGCGATAAGGGAGATTTTGTGCATTAGCCGGAATAAATATACATACGGATGCGCGTTTACGCTAATATTCTGGCTCGAGTCGGTGCTGGCGCAGGAGCAGGAGCTGGTGCTGAGGCGCATGAACGTAAAAAGAGAATACGGGAAATTGGACGGTACGGGACCGAGTGGGGATAGGCGGATAGATGAATAAACGGGGCAAAGAACAAGAGCGAAAACACGAGTCACGTTACGGAAAAGGAGGTCTACTAACTTAAGGGAAAATAGTCAAGGGAATACAGGCCGAAATGGCAGCGAGTGTTCGATAAACAGATCAATTGGCAAATAGTAAGTAAAGGTTAATGCAGGACTCACACCTACATGAATAGGGTAATGTAGTATTCTGGTATACAATGTGTTACTATACTATACAATGCTACGCTTTTCCAATCCGTGCATACCAAATTCAGAAATACCTTAATGCAACTTCCATCCAGGGCAGTCCATCTGTGTGAATGAGATTTTTGTTGAGAAGAAAATTCTCCGAAATTTGTTGAGGTTGAAAATGTGAGCATCGAGAATGTTGAGAGAAGCTTTATTTTTATGGGAGCAATCAATCAAGTCAATAATTTTATAGATAGTAAACCAAACTCGTCTACTGCAGTTATTATTTACATACATGCACAAAGTCTAAAAAATATTCATAATGTTGGCTTAACAATCGTGATCATATTAAAGTTACAAAATATATAACTCTGGCACCGGTTGGTCGGGTGCCGTGAGATTGCATTAAAATGGGTAGGACTTGAAGTATCAAATGACCACAGATTGGGCAAAAGTTGTAGCTATTAATTTCTTTTTTCCTTTATCGACCACCTTTACACACACACACACACGCATACGCATAAGCACTCGCACACACACACATACATACGCACATGTATACACCCTTTACAGATAAATTAACGTACGCTTAAACGCTTGAGTGACTGACTTACTGGCCGGTCGGAGCCGACCGGCCGGCCTGCCAGTGGGTTGGCTGGCTGGCTGGCGGTGGGTTAACCATTCAGCCCACCCACCCGACAGCCAGCCCGCCAACCGTACGATTAAATGGTTGATTAATCTCTTTATCAACGTCGTGCCCGTTTCAATCATCTTCTTCCTTCACTACTCCCTCGCTCCTCAATCCGCCTGCTTCCCCATCCGTTAATCAACCAGTTAGTAGCCTCACCTTTACCTTAAATTTCTTTTTTCTCATTCTTTTAATCATCTTGCTTTGCTCGGATCAAGATTCCTCCTTCAAGCTTCCGTTCATCATTGCCCTATCTTCTCCTTTGATATAACTGACCCTTTCTCCTCGTATTCCCTTCGATCATCCTTCTTTATTGGCGTCTCTATCTAGTTTTTCCTTCCTTACCCTTGCTCTTTCTAGCTTTTTCTTCTCACTTCCTTCGCTTCTGTTGTTGCCGTACCCATCATCACAGTCCCTCTCTCATTTCAAACTTCTCGCGTTCTTGAACTTTCGTCTGTTTTCTACTCATGGCCTCATCTACCCCAAGCTTCTCCAAATGTCATATTCCACTCTTCCTTATAGACCTGTCTGGCCACTGTAAGTGAACGTGCTATTTCGTCCTGTCTAAAACTCTCGCTCTTAATCCCGCACTATCCTTTTCACTTTGCTTCGTATTCTTGTTGGTTGACCGTTTCCCTTTGCCTACCAGCTTCTTCCCTTGTAATTCCCGATTCTTCTTTAATATCGTCTCTTTTAACGGCCTTTCCATCAACTGCCCGTCTTTTCCACGCTGGAAGACCCTTGCCTCTTCTTTCCACGATACGACAATGTGGTATTCGACCTTTGGCTACCTTAACCATAACATTGCCCATTAAAGGTGGCTCTCTAAACTTACCGTCATCCTCCACCACGTCAACTTCCTCTACTTCATCGTCAGCTAGCTCTGCTACGGTTTCTTCCACTGCCTCTTCTCCTACATCAACTTCGCCGACTTCGACTTCTGGTGCTAGTTCATCTTCTACACCTGCATCTGCATCTGCATCTGCGTCTGCGTCTGCACCAGCATCCGCACCCGCATCTGCGCCTACTCCTACACCTACTGCTGTCGCCGTCGCTGTCACTGCCACCCCACCTACCGCCACCACTACTAAAACTGCTGCCGCTGCTGCTGCCGCTGTTGCTGCTGCTGTTGCTGCTCCTCGTCGCCGTCTTATCTGTCACTATAATCGAAATACTGAATCTCCTTGTCGCTCTCTGGCCCAGCGCATCGCTGGCGATTGCGATTTCTGTAAGGGAAGCTTTTGCTCTCGCCATCGTCAGCTTGAAAGTCATGCTTGTTCCGGTCTTGAAGACTGTAAACGTGAGTCTCATCGCCGAAACGCCGAAAAGCTTACCAGCGAGCGTACCGTCGCAATACGTGGACTTTAGAACGCACTCCCCTTTGTGCCTATGCGCTCTTCCGCTTTTGTCCCCACGCACTCGCGTCTTTTATCATTGCAAAACTTCCTAGCATTCACTTTTTGCTTTCACTATCCCTTTCACAGTTGCCACTTCATTTCTTCGTCTCGTATTAAAAGTAGTTACGTGCTTGTACGTACTAATTTAATTTTATAATTTATTCCCAATCAAAATTTATTTCTATTTATCCAACATCCTCCACCACATTTCAATGTTGCTGTCATCAGCCAACACTTTTTCTCCTGGCACACAAATTTTCGGTAATTCTTTCCGTATCTATCCACTACATCTTCGTTCGTCTGCTTATACGCAAATTGTTACTTCTCCTTGTTCACTTTGTTCTTCACTCGTACCCGTTGTTTCGTCCGACAGAGTGTAAGTTAATCTCCAACGTGTGCGCACTCCACTTCCTTCATTGCCGCCCCCGATTCTCCATACCCTTATTTGCTGCGTAATCCCATTCTTCACCATACCGCCTAATATCCGGGATGATTGTGTTTCCATAGTCAGATTAAACGCTTTTGTCACTGCTACGTGGAATGTCAAGTCTCGCACGGTTCGTTTTGTTCGACTTGAAATTACGCTATCGATTACCACTGCCCAACGTTTCCCTATCTCCGTATGGGAGTCTTTTTCACGCTTAACTTTCCAAATCACCTCGAGTGGCGAATTCGTACCCGTTACCTTGATTCTGCTTTCAACGTCACCATTAGGAAGTGCCGACGTGAACTGCCATTCGTCGTCACCCGTTGCATCAAAGTTAACACCGTTACCGGTATTTTCAATGCCATTCATTTTATCAAACCCTGCTACCATGTCTTTACGGTACCCTAGCCCTTCGACACACATCTCCCCGTGGACTATAGTATCCTTCGTAACTTGAGTAACCGCTGTACTCATATGTGAACCACACCCCGCTGGTAAACCCGATGAATCAAGCTCAAGTAATGAAATGGCTCGACCAGAATCATTTACCGTAAACGTACCCTTTCCTCGATTGGAGCTTGTTTCAATCCTCCCCTCTTCACTCTGGATATTCAACCCCAATAAATCATGTTCCAAACCACTTGCTGACATATCACTGGTTTCTGTCAATCTGATTTCTGATGGACCCTTCCCTATTCCTACTCCTTTGAAATCACACTTTCCTCCTGCATCTGCCCCTCCATCGCTATGCCCGCCGAAAGATTCATCTAAGTCGATTAAGGAAATTTCTCCACTGGTATCTGGTCTGTGATTTGAGTCATCACTCATTTCGCCTCCATTCTTCATTTGTCGGTATCTTTGTACACACTTGATAATGGTATCATTCAAGTCTAATAACCGTGCCACGGCTTCATGGTCATCTGATTCTTCTTCACACATTTTCCGTACTTTCGGGTGCGCGCTAATTAACGCATTTACCAGCTCCTAAATACGTATACCCCCATTTGTTCATATCAATTAAAATCTAGCCACAATAAGAAAGAGTAACGTGCACAAATCTAGCATGAGGCATTGATACACTCTACGACTTACCTCCGAAGCGTCACAAGGAGTAAATTTATCCCGAGATACGAATTGATCTAACATTTTATTTAGTAAGCCGGCTTTTTGCTGAAGCATCACGATTTCTTTGGCCGCTTTTGACCGATAATCAGTTTTACTTCGTGTATCGTAACCGGCTAAAATCTTCACTAATGAGTTTGCCTCTTGTAAGTCTCGAGGAGTGGCTCTACGTATTAACTCTTGCAATTTAGCGGATTGTGCTTCACGCTCTTCCTCTTCCATTTCTTGGGGTGATTGTAGAGTATAGGTTGAATTAAGCGTGCTTAATTGTTCTGAACGTAACTCTGGGAATAAATAACCTTTGGAAGCGAGTAATCGATGCATATCTCGTATATATCCCAAGTCTTCCTTGTAACGGGAAGTTTCACACAAAGTAACTCTCCATTCTGCTATACATTTAAGTATACGCTGCATGGGATACGAAGGGTGTAGAGGAGGCCGGGGTGGAAATCTTCGAACTAATTCATTTAAAAATTCCTTGGAACTAATCTGTAGATGAAACGGGTATCCGCAATTTTTCACGCAAATATCCAAAAGCTACACAATTAGTTGCCTTCTGTATACCTATACATATTGGTTAAAAAACAAGGAACGATCCGTCACATACACAAAGTGCCAGTAAGGAGACATTAGGATTTCGATGGTTTATTAAGTTTACAATTGCAAAAGCAGCCTCACGCGGCCTAAATGAATCATGTTAGTTTATCATGATACATGAGGGTATAGGAAGACAGATGAACGAGGAAGGAAATATCGTACGCGTTGCCCTTTTTTGCATTTACCAGATCGCATACTTCTAAGTTAAGAGCTAAATTTGGTTCAAAATTTCGTGGATCGCATGCATTAACTACGAAGAAAATGAGAAGAGTTAATCATGTATAATCACCACAGTGCATGGAATAAATAAGCCACGACATAATTAAATGTAAGTGAACCTTACCGATATACTTTTGTAGTTGAGGTATTGTAAATGAAGATGAATTGCTCGAACCAGTTGATAATGAATTATTTAAACGATCCCGAGCATAATTAAATGAAGCAGCCTCCATTTCGAATCACTTAACTCACTACGATACGTGTGTATATCTTATGAAGTCTATGACCACGCTTGATATTCCAACAGTGCTTTTCTAAAAATAAACATTTATCATAAAAATGCCGCGAAGCAAAGTTCCGTTCATCAAATGTATGAATGGAAGTGTGTGGTTCATAGTAGGAAGTGTATTGGATATTTTGAAGGAAGGGAGGAGGTTAAACGGATTTAAGTAAGAAATTGAGATGTGGGACGACACGATAAATGAGGAGACAAGATATGGTTAATGAGATGAAATGAGGGGTCACCAACGTTGAGATAGGCCGAAAGGGGAAGGAAAAAAAATCTCCGCTTCACAAGCGAAAAAATAAACAAAATAAAATGGGCAAATTAAATTAAACAATATTAACTTGTTGAGAAATTTCACCCAAAAGTCGAAAATAGAAGTAACGAGTTGTTCCAAGTGTTGAATTCATACCTTGTCTAGTTCGCACCTTCCACGAATAGTCTCTACAATTTCTTTCTTCACGCGAATTATTCCCTGTAGTTTGGTGATTTCCTTTTCAAATTCCTTCGTGCTTTCCTTCTCTTCTAAGCCTTTTTGCTTTAGCTCCTCAATTTTTCCCCTTAAATACGCGCCTTCGCCTTTCCTCCCTTCAACCTTCGTTGTCAACTGCTCCACCTCTTTTTTCAGATTACTAAGCGTTCGTTCATTCTCTCGGCGTTTCTTTGCTCCGCTCGTTTCAATTTCTCTCAGCCTCAATCGTGTGGCTTCGATGGTTTTTTTCAAACGTTCGGCCGTACTTACTCGTTTTACCGGGATAGTTTGCTTCCGATGACTTAACATTTCGCTTTGAATTTTGCTTGATAAAGTGATGACGTCGATAACTTTACCGTCTGGTTGTCTTATCACTTCAATTTTATATTTGGTCTTTTCGCATAAACCATCTATCGTTATCAGCGTACTTTGTCGATCAACTTTTTTAGTCTTAATATTTTCATAATTAGAGTTCCCGATTTGATTTATCTTGATGCAATCCCAATTGTAACCGTTTAGTTTGATTGAAAATTTGTCCTGGTTATCTTTGTGGGAGTTATTTTCGTCGATTACCCTTAACTTAACATACGTTGAACTTATATCGACTGTATAAGTTTTTCCACCGGTGTTGTCTCCATACTCATTATTTCTTGCACTTGAAAAGCCTATCCGACAGTTGTGTGAATTGAGTACACATATTTTCATCCATGCAATTGCACACCATAATGGTTGATTACTGCGTGTTTGCTCCCCCAGTAATTTACGGACTTTATTACTGCTCATCTCTAACTTTCTATCTTTCATTTTAGCAATACTTTCGTTATTACCGAATTCGGTATCACTGGTAAGTCTCGTGGTGGTGGTACAAGTTTCGGTTTGCCGTTTATTATTTTTGCGCAAATTTGACAACATCCAACATTCAAATTCATGTTTCATTTTACTTTCATCGTAAACTTTTTCAATTTCATCACTAGACCTGTCATCTTTTCCACGAATCTTATCTGGTAGCAGATAACTTAAACTTAGCGTGTTTTCCGATCGATTAGGCTTGATAACGCTACTACTTTGTTGTTTCTTCTTTCGATTGAACAGCGCACGTCGGACACTTATGACAATGGCTTGTGTTAGGATATGTACGCCTAAAACGTTCTGTATCCAACCTCGACCATGAAAAAAAGTTTGCGGTAAATAAATTTGCAAGTTGGCCTTATCTATGCGAGTTTCGTTACCTACGAGTGTCTTGGCTAGGTTTTCCGTGGCTATATTGTCCTTGGAATAGTGGAAGAATATAGTTAAAAGTATGCACATGATGAATCGCTTGATTATACCACCATTGGAGCTTGATTTACCGTTAACTCCGCTCATTGATATGGCAACTATGGCTAGCGCAGAGTCTAGGCCTATGTTGTGTACTGGTGTCCACAGAAGTATCCAAATAGCTAGAGCTAGTGTATCCGAGTACAGTATTGTGGTGTGTGAGGGATATGCAGCTTGACCGTGAAGGCAGTCATCGGGGGAAGGTAAAACGGTGAATCCGCGAAAACCTTTAAAGACGGGTTGGATGGTAAAAATGGAGAATATCAGGTAAATGAAAATTAAGTTATCAGGTGATAATTGAAGCAGAAGAAATATTATGGCAAAATTATCCCAGTATGTCCGTGGTGTAATTATTGTTGCATACGGGGAGAATTTAGCGGCATGATGGGAAAATTTAGCATCCCAATCAACTGAAGTTCGAAATAATCTAAGCGTAGATGAACGATCTTGTAGTGAGGTCTGATAATGATGGTGATTGTGGGATTGTCCCCTCATTTTTTAAGGTTAAATGGGGACAACGGTACACTTGAACAGAGTGAGTACAGAAGTGCAAGATGAGGTCGAGGAATAGAAAGTGAATAAAACGCGTTGAGTGCAACACTAAATATAATTCCTTAACATGGAAGCAGAAGAGCATAGTTAAACGAGAAAGTTGACGAAACGAGAAAGATTTAATCAGTTATTGGTTAGTGGAAATGGAAGAATTGATAGAAGAGGAATAATTAAGTGAAGGATAAGACGCATCAGTAGGGTAAGTGAAATAGTCTATTTAAAGGTGATGACATGTTTATATTTTTGTGTAGGATAAATGATATTCAAGGGTGGATGGAATGAAATAGATTATGACTTGAGTGAACACAGATTGGGTAATGATAGATATAAGATTAAAATGAGAAGAGAATAAATTGAATAACAAGTGAATTACTGAAATAAAAGCATCAATGATTTAACCAGCACAACTAGATGTTTAAGATAACTACCGCACAGTACAAACGAAAAGCCTTGCCCAAGCAATTTAGAGAACGGGTTGGATAACGGGCCGAATATTTAAAGCTGCAGGATAATTTAAATTCGGAGTCAAGCCCGTTCTTGCAAATCACCAAAAACTTGAACCATCGGCAAATTTTTCTCGGCGCATACATACCGATAAATATTCCGTACGGTAAACTTTTCCATCCTCAATCCGATCCCCGATTTATTATCACGTGATTTATTGGAAGGAGAGGGAGGGGATTTGGGGTAGGTAATGTTTTTACAAAAATTTACATGTTGCTTCAATGGGTATTTTGTAGAGTAGATAACTATGATTTGACGAATTGTAATGCAGAATTGAATTTTCCAATGTATTCTCCATATAAACTGATAATTTACAGCTCGTTTGATCACATTGAATCACTCTACTTTACTTGAATGCATCTTTGATTAACGTGTCTTACTTTTAAGTATATCATATCTCATTTCTATTATTATTAAATTCCTTTATTTCCCTACACACTCTCCATACTTCTCGTATACCAGACCCAAGCTAACCGAAAGCACGTGATATTGGACATGTGATTAAAATAAATTTTGGGGCATTGGTAAAGATAATTCATGAATGTCGTGAGAAAAATATTTGGGGATTAATTTACGTTAAATGTTCAAGTGAGTAAGCAAATTTAACATTGATGATGGGTAGACTAACATTTTTTCTGGGATTTACATTTGTGACCATTGTTTCACTAGTCCGTCTTACCTTGGAGCAGTTTAACAGCCGTTATATAATGAACAGTATAGAAATCCACTTTAATGAATAACAATTAATTATACTAAGCAGACCGATTTTTGTAATATAAATAATTGAATTCGAAGGTCTCAGAATGTATCAATATATAGCAATAATAATATTTAGTAGGCTAAACCTTCTTGGTAAGTCACGTGAATTCGGGAAATGTAAGGATAAGTTGGGACGAATAGAATTTATGGAAGCGTGAAGTGATTGATTTTAACGTAGAATGGGTAGTGTGGTACGGTGATAAAACATCGAGTACATTCTTCTGAGGTGAGTAGTGAAAAGGTCATATATGGGAAAGATGATTAAGCCAAAATTAAGACTGAAAGGGTGGAATGGTAGGGAGCGACGGGATACTCGTAAGCACGAACACATATATATACACAAACATATACACATATACAAAGATACATACACATATACACATGCACACCCACATAATATACGATGACAGTACAGTCACAGTTACCATTATCAACTACAATATACACACCAAACTTTGCCACCACCAACAAACTTTGGAAAATGACCGGAAACTGTAAAACCGGTACGGAAAAATATTGATCCGTAGCGAAGCGGAAAATTATGTCTCCGCACACGGACGTGGGACGGGGGGAGCGCACCGCCAACTGGGGCGCGGGTGGAGAACGTGCTGATGTAAGCCAAATGCGTGGCTGTGACAGCAACACTTCAGATGGTTTCATCAAGTTGGCGATGCCAGGATTTCGCGCGATAATAGTTTTATTTGTACGTATTCTTTCGAAAAGTTCAGTCCTTGGAGTTATATTTGCATGCATATGTATGTATATACATATATATATATATATATATATATATATGTTCCGGTTAAGAGTTGGTGGGTTTTTTCACATTTATTCTATCGCTGAAAAAGATTTCTTATTTGTACACCCTTTTGTTAGTGATTAAACTTGAACGGTTGCGTGAATAACACGTGCCAATTTTTGGGTTGTTATATTGGGGAAAAGGAATTAATCCTCGAGCTCACGCGTACTCACGTCGATTGATTTGGTCGGACGTGAATATATGGTAAAACACATCAAATACTTGACAGAGTATCATTGTGGAGGAGGTGGTGGTGGTGGCGGCGTTACATTGAATGCTGGGGTTTTAACATCCTTGCGGTGGAGGAGGTGGTGATAGTGGGATTTATTACCTTAATTCCAACAAGTTGCCCTAAGCTTCATCATGTATAACACTGGGCTCAATTCGAATCGTCATGGACTCGTTAATGGATTCACACCAAGTCAACAGTTTTCCGCCGTACGAATGAACCCGGCAAAAACGTTTCATCCGGCAAACTTACCATCGGCAAATTTACATAACTCATCGCAAGAGTCAGGATCATTACACATGTCACACTTATCTTCTGCTTATCAAGGACATTCACATTCTCTAGCAACAGGTTTAGGGTTGAGGGGAGCTAGCCCGTTACTTTCTAACTCAACTTTACCATGCAACACGTCAAATTCGGTTGTTAATGTCGAAGCAGTTAAAGGGAATTTGGATGATTGGGAATTTCAATCCCAGTTATACCAAGTTTCCAAGGATATATCAATGCCCCATTCTCGAGCTCACAGTGCGAATTTATTAGCGCGAAATACCGGACTCGGAAATGATGTATCAAATGGAGAAAATGAACAGAGTTTGAATGAAAGGCCGAGCGGTGTGCATATGTGCGCTTTCAATAAACCTCATACTAAACCAGCTTTTGCAGAAATTGATATGAGTGGACAAAACTTTCGGAATTTAGCACCTCCGTTATTTAATTATACATTCTTAACAAAACTTTGGCTTGGACATAATAAATTGCGATGTTTACCATCGAGTATCCGGAGCTTACGAAGTCTTACACATTTGGATGTTTCATTCAACCTATTAACCCGTTTGCCCGAAGAAATTGGGATGCTATCCTTTCTTCGGGAGCTATTGCTCTTTGATAATCAGTTAAAAAGTTTACCTAGTGAAATTGGGTATCTTTGTAAACTGGAAGTTTTAGGCTTGGAAGGCAATCCTTTACCTGACAAGGTTAAGATAATTATGAAAAAATTTGGAACTAAAGCACTTATTAAAAGGTTTCTCGATACATCACCAATTTTGGCACCCCCGGCTAAACGGGATTGGGTAGTGATTAATGAAACGTCCACTACTTCAACAAATAATTCAACTGAACCATATCAGCATGATAAATTAATAGTAATGACGTTTAACGTTTTATGCAAACTTTACGCTACCCGAGAACAGTATGCCTATACACCCGGACCTGCACTTAATTGGGCAAGAAGAAGGTCTTTAATCTTAGAAGAGATTAGAGAACGCAATGCTGATATTGTTTGTTTACAAGAAGTCGATCAAAAAACTTATGAAGAATACTTTAGACCTCGACTTGCTCATAATAATTACAAGGGAGTATACTGGGCAAAATCTAGAGCTCGAAGATCCGATGTTTTAGATCCCGGATCCGTGGATGGATGTGCTACGTTCTTCAAAAATTATAAGTTTATTCTGCTGGACAAACATTTAGTAGAGTACGCTCAAATCATGAGTAACAGACCCGAAGGAAAAGGTGCTCATGATTTTTACAATCGAGTTATGCCTCGTGATGATATTGGTGTTGTCATCTATCTTGAAAATAGGTATTCCGGTGTAAGAATTATAGTAGCCAATACTCATGTTTTCTGGAATGAGGATTATCGGGACGTTAAATTAATTCAAACTGCACTGCTAATGGATTGTATCGATCGGCTTCGTGAAAAATTTCGCAACATTCCTTGCATTGAAGCCGATGAAAAACGTTTTCCAATCCGCTTTTCCCTTAAAGGAAAAAAACCCTTCACCCAGGCCGGGGAAAAATTATACTCCGACCAAGTTAACCCGGAAATCTGCCGAAAAAGCGTGACTTACGCCGACTCAAAAGACATTCCGACGATAGTTTGTGGAGACTTTAATTCTACGCCGAGTTCAGCAGTTTACGAGTTTTTGTCGCAAGGATGCTTGCCAGGAAGGCATGAAGATTTAGCGCCATGGAATTATGGAACGTTTGCGAGTAATGGATTATCTCATTCCTTTAACTTGAAGAGTAGTTATAGTGATGTGGGTGAGTTAAGATTTACCAATTATACACCTGGTTTCTCCGGCACCATTGATTACATATGGCACAGCGCAAGTTCTCTTCAAGTTTCCGGTTTACTCGGCGAAATCGATAAGAAGTATATAGAGAAGTTTCCCGGTTTTCCAAATTATCATTTTCCCAGCGATCACATTCCCTTAGTAGCGGAATTCATCGTGAACGGTCCTTCTGTTAGCAGTCAAGACACTTCATCTTCTATATCTTCCCTGTCACTTTCGCAATCCAATGAATAAATCAACTCTCATTCTTTCATTTTGTTTCGTAATTTAAGCCCTTTGCTTCTTTTGTCAGGCTTCTCTCCACCCCGCCAATCTTACACTTTTACAATTTACCAATGCGACCCAACCCTGCCTTTTCGCCATGTGCCCGTTCAACTCGACCTGATAAATTCTTTTATGGGTTTTGTTTTACCTTCTCATGCGTAGAGTCGTGATTCCCCATGCCTATCTCCACCTCCATTCTCCATCGCCCGTAACTTTCCTCTTCGTTATCACGCTCTCCTGTGGCCGTGGTGGCGGTGCACAAAATCCGTCTTTAACCTTTTTTTCTTTCTCCGAGTGTATGTTTGTCTGGACTAGTCATTGTACGCATGAATATTCACATTGTTTCAATCTTCATAACCCAGTAGATCGTTTAACTTGACCTATTTAATATTCTCCCCTTCATAACCATCATTTCTTTTGTACTGTTATACCCTACCCCCTTCCCCTCCATTTCCTCACATGCCCTCCGGCATGGTCACATCCCTTTTCCCCCTTGTTATATTATTCTCCATTCTCATCATCTTATTCAATTATTTTTGCCTTAAACTTCCCACTATAATCCCTATCATTAGCCAAACCTTTTCTATTCCTAAAACTCATCATTTTCATATCTTCTCGCCCCCCACAACTTTCCACGTGATGTTTTGTACTTACTAACAACGACTCGTGACGTGTATGACTAAGAGGCCGGAAATTCGTGAAATTTTCGTGAAGATAAAAGAAACAAGTTGTTCCCGGAAATTCATTAATATTTGGTTTACTTCCAAAACAATTAATTTTACACTTTTACAACGCACGTATATATGCAAGCAATGGTTTGGAAATTAATGGAAATTTTATGAGTGGGATAATATAGGGTTAAATGGCTGCAAGGGGTAGATATCGTCGGATTTTTAAAAAATGAGAATGTGGCAGCAGCACAACTTACTTGTAAGGCGTCAAACATCGAAAATTGATTGGGTCAACGCGATTACAAACGCCGGGGTAAGGGTTAATGTGAGTGCTCTAACAGAGTGGAAATATACTTACTACGATAATGGAACTGTTTCAAATGCAACACATTGCTACCTCGCTCAAGAGGGTTATACACCATTTATACTGGCAAATGGGTCCTGGGTTAATGCAACATCGTGCTTTTTACCGTACTATTCAATCGGTCAACGGGGTATAACCGGAATAGGTTTTGCGGTAGCGTTTATGCTAACGTTAATCGCAAGTGTTTATACGTTAGGCCAATTCAGTATTAATGCCAAACGGATCAATGATGTATTTGCACATTCTCGCGACCAACTGTCGCGTAAATGGCCATGGTATTGGCTAATTATAACGTCAGCGTGTAGTTTAACAAGTTGCGCGCTTGGTGTTGACGTGGAAAGGAATTATGTACAGGGTTTATCAATTATTTTACAAAGTGCATTTTTTACCTTAACCATTCCCGTTAGTTTAGCCATGCTCTGGGAATTTACTCGTTCATGGCAAGCCTGGCAAAGGCGTAAGATAACCCTGTTAAACGCTTGTCCTCCCCGTGTTTCTCGCTTTCGTCGTCGTATAGAATTTTATACTCCTTTACTCCAGTATACCTTAATTGCTACACTCTTTTTCATGTTAATCCCTCGCTCGTGGTCCGGCATTGCCCGACAGAGATCTCCCGAACAAACTATTCAAATCGCCATTCCCGCTGCTACAATGTCTCGCTTTAAGGCCAGTGCTGTATGGAGTCACTTCCCCGTTATCGTGAGCGCCATTAGTCTTGCGTATGCTTTACCATTCTATAATAATTTTGAACCCGCTTATGTTCATCTAGAACGTGGAATCTTGTATAAGAGTAAACTACGTCGTGCACTTTGTTCCCCTTGGATGCTTTACATGGCCATGGGTACGTTAACTGTACGTAATGTGTACTTGGTATACATGTCATATATTTGGCACGTCTCTATATTTAATGCTGAAGCGCCCGTTTCTTGGATCTTCGGCGCCGGATTTTTACCCGTATTTATAACTCAATTAATCTTTTTAATTACCCGGTTTAGCGCTGTTAATGATAATGATGCACTACTGACCCTACATCGAGCAAGTTCTGGCAGTAACAAGATAAATATTACATGAACTTCATTTATACAAAACTTCTGAAATGTCTACGCTTGATTGGGCGGTGAAAAGTTTGTTAGCAACAAAATATTCTTTTTATTTTGCCATTCAAATAATATACTATGATGGATGCAAGTTTAAACCCAAAACCCCCCTCTTCCTTTCTCCCTTCCAAAAAAAATGCTAATGCGCGAGGTATAAAGTGTAGCGTAGATAAAAGCAAGGGTAAGCGTAACTTCAAGCTGAAAACGTCGTATCTAACGAACTAATTCATGAACGATAGTGTACGATGCAAGTTCAGGGGCATATATAACACGAGCAGCGCAAGTCATTCCGTACGGTTCGGTGGAATAAACGTGGGCAACATCCCATACACCGACTTGAGCATAAGCAGGAGGAAATTGACTAGTCATTACGTTTTGCGCTACACAATTAACAAAGACACGTTCGGAATAGCACATAATTCGACCGATTGGACAAGATCGTTGCCGCATTGCAGCATATTGCATGGCCATATATGTATAATAAGGATTATAATAATTAGCATAGGATGGTGAACGCGGAGGCATTGTAGGCCAGGCCCGTGGCGGAGAAACTGCTGGAGGCAATCTTGGGGTTAACCCTGAAGATGGACTTCTCGGAGGTGATGCCGGCGGTACAGGGTGTTGTGGTTTATTATACTGATAAGCGGGTGGTGTCCGGGAGGGTAATGGTGGCTGCTGGACTAATGACGGTTCATTTTCACCAACCCAGCCGGGTACATCATCAACAGGTTTTGGCCATCCTGCAGCTCGACGGAATAGTGACGTAGGTAGAAATCGAGGGATCAGAGTTGAAATGGACGATCCAGTTAACGCTTTACCAGACTCGGGGAATGATTCGAGAAGACGGTTAAGTACGGTTGAAAAACGTGACGTTTCTGCTTCATTAGATTGAGGCAAAGCGTATAGTGAGCCTGTGATCGAAAGGATCAGGACAATCGATGAATTTGTAAAAAATTTCATTTGGAGCAATGACAGTGGTACCGCACTTGATAATATAACCCGGACTAGGCGGCCTTTAAAAGTAAAGAAAGTGTATGTTATAGAACTGAAATTGAGTAAAAGAGTCGACTGTCCATTTTAAGAGGGTGGTGGAGGAAGAGGTGGTGGTGGTGGTGGTGGTGTTAAAAGGTTTTATATCACTAATACGGCCAACGTGCGCAGTAAATTAGAGCAAAAGGGTTAGCTGAAACGCAGTACCAGCGGAAAAAACTGGGCATGGAACTGAGCGAGGAACCGGAAAGCGGGTTTCCACGTACGGGGAAAGGGTTAAAAAAGCAACGGTATTTGGGGGAGGGGGAAAGATAAAGAGGTACAGGGTTACCGAAAAAATTCAAGATAAATGTTTAACATCGCCAATATCCAACAAATCGGTATACCAGGGGGTCAAATCGACTAAAGAATTGGCCGGCGTAATAGAGTAATGCGGTTGACGGATAATGATGTACGGGAAGGATATTTTGCGCTGTCAAATTATAACGAGATCCGTTGGACAGGATTGCGGGATAAACGTGCAAATGGGATGTTGAAGATTCTCGAGATGCTTTTTGTACAGTAATAATGAATCCGAATAGATTGTATCGTTTATGAAGAAACAGTGTACCGGGGAGTATTGGACTATCGGGGGGAGGTGGTAAAAGTGCGGCGAACGGTGATCCAAAGCTTGGATTGGCGTGAACTATTGTGCTACTCTGGGAGCATGCGTTATGAAAGTTTAAAAATTGTGTTAGGCGTGGTGCGAGTAAGTTAATTGCCAGAGATACATCTTCGGGAAATTTGGAGTGTAAAAGTCGAAAAAAACGGGAAATGTGGTTCATATCAAGACCCATGATAAATGTATCAGTAGGTGTAGGATCTGGTATGGCACCACGTTGTTGTTCAAGAGTTGTGTAAAAGGGCGCAAGAATTAGCAATTCTACCCATAATCCGCAATATAGAGTATCCGTTAAGTCGATAATGGTAGGTGAGGTGGTAATATCATTGTTATCCAATACAATAAGTTGACTATGGGATTCTCCACTATTGTATGAAACAAATCGCGAAACGTACCGGCCCAATAGTTCATACTCGCCTTTATCAACCCGCGTTTCGTACTGCGTGATAATACGAAGTGCACGCTGTTCTTTTTCATCGGGAGAGCGCTCATCACATGAATCACTTTGAACGAGTAATTCAGCTAGCTCAGCTTGTGTTAATGTGCCAGATTTTTCCCCAGTTACATCGATATATAAACTATCGGTTGTTACAGGATTGTTTCCTGGGCTAATCTTGACAAAGTACCGTTCTGATTTTAATTCAACTGGAATGACTGCTGCAATCACCAGACCAATTCGTTGGCATAGAGCCACGTAAATGACTGTCAAAACTACTGATGCGCACTTTGTCCCTTTGGTTAACCCATTCTGTAGTACTAGATCGAGAAACAAGCCTGAAACGTCTTTAGGTTCACAATAATCTTGGACGCTGAATCCTTTTTCACGTAAAAATTCCACTACACGTACGGCAGGTATACCACCACGTTGGTACGTTGACCATTGTGCAAACTCACTCGCAAGGTGACTCAATCTTTTCTCAATTCGTTTAAGAGTGGTATATGCGACGGGACCTTGTCGACAAAAAACATCAAAACCTGCCAACACATCTACCAAACGGAAATGGTGATGTTTTACCGCATTACCATCACCACCCCATCCAACACTATTCACCCAACGCTGCACTGCTGCTGCACGGTTCACGTGCGCCAGAACTCGACGGGCAATAAAAGCACGCGCAAGGCCGGTATCGGAGAACGGATTAGCCTGTGTTTGACTGTGTAGCGTATCGATCATAGCGAGGCCGTGGCGGTGAATTTCCTGGAATTCTTGGGTCCATGTACCCAGTGAAGCATGGTTGTGTATAGTGTTAACGCGTGTGATAACATCTTTAGCTGCAGCGTGTAAGCTTCGGTATCGTGTAAGCCAGAATGTGTGCGCGTAACCAGAAATTGGGGATCGCCCGTTGTAATTGCTGCCATAGGGAATTGAGTTGGTTCGTTCGAACCAACTTGGAAAATCTACCGCGCAACGATGATACCACACTCCATTACTCGTGCACACATATTGTAGATGTCTGCTACACTCCCCTAACTGTAATATACCGCTTACGGGTAAGTATGCGCAAATAAGTTCCACTAGCTCATTGGCAATTCCCGCTAGTTCACGAGTATACATTCTCTAACGCACTCGCGTGTGTATGAATATGTGCAATTATATTGAAGCCCACCCAACGTAACTACTACATTACCATACTAAATACTTCCATTCTGCGATAAACTACCCGTAAAACTAATAAGTAAACCTAGTGATAAAAAAAAATTCGAAAATTTTCACAACAAAAAAACCTAACCGTTACATCCGTGCGCGTGCACACTTAAGCAAATATTCCCAAGATCAGCTGACCCAATCTTACTAATCAACGTGAAACGGTGGAGGGAAACCAGATTTAGCGACCGACGATAAGTTTTTTGCGCATTTTTCGCAAGTTGCGCTCTTTTTCACGCTCGAGTATTTTGCGTTGTTCGTTAGCGCTCAGTTTTTTTAAGGCTTCATCTCGTCGTTGTTTAATGCCTTTATCTTGTTCAGACTTTCGCTCGCGCAAGCGGTCTAATTCATCCAACTTTAATAAACGTCTCCATTCATCCATACGCTTTTGCCGTATACTACGCATTACATCGGGTCTAAAGTGAGCTAGATTGGCTAGCATGTCGGGTAAACGTAGAGTGTAGGCAAATAAAGATGAAGTCTTTGTACAATCCTTTTCTAATGCTAGTATTAATGTAATGCGACGGTATCCAACGGTTACTTCGTCCACGCGGATGGGTTGCTTTTTCGGTTGATCGGATACTATAAGCGCAACAAATTGATCCCCAGCTTGCTCCACGGCTCTAATTAACGTATCATTGATTAATGCGCCACTTATTTCTTTGCTTTCCGTTAACACTAACGTCCAAGGAGGCAATTTTGGTAATGTTTTAGCAGATGCCAAGGACAAATCGTAATAATCTTCCATTAAGCGCTTTACACGCGTTCGATGTACCAAAGCCCAGACAAATTCATCGTACGGAGCGCTACTATCACCTGGAAAACCTTTATTTGTGTAAAGATCATTGGCCAATTTTCCTTCGTGGCACAGTATATTGGCTTCTAGGCTGTCGCCTACTACGCTAAAACCGTCGAACATTATAGCTAATAAATACTCACCCAGAATGGCGAATGGACTGAATCGTTTAAGCGTACTAATTTGCATATCCATAAATACTACGTTATTTCTTCCGGCTGCATAACATGCAAACTGGGCTGGCCCGATATACTGAATTAGTCCTTTGGCTATGAATTCTCTTTCATTTTTAAACGAATCATCTTGAGATTTAGGTCTTTTATTAACGGGCATTGCTTTGATAACATCAGCACCGACGTGCTCAAACTCATCTTTTAGCAATCTATACCATATACTAAACCATCCATCGACGAGCTTTCTATTAGACCGGGCTCCCCAAATTCTCATAAAGAATATCAACCCGATAAATGGTAATAGTATAGCTTGTTGTAAGAACTCACGGCTTGTTAAACGTGATAGCATTAGCCGCCATTGCTCTCCATTTAAATTTTTTAAGGATATTCCTTCAACTACAATTCCATTTGATCCCGTAGCCCCGACCGATATCGACGACAGTGTTGGAGCCGAAGATGTTGTTATACGTGATACACCGTTCAGGTCACCTGTGGCTAATATTAGTAAATGATTAACTGTTAATCCCTACTTTCTACACCAAAAATTTCATTACACCAAAATCTATCACTAACCTTGAAAACTCATATTATCATAATTCAATCAATTGTCAAATACTTCAAAACTCCAATGTTCCATGCGAAAACTTGATTTTCGCAATTCGCGTTTTCCCATTAACAGGTTGAACATGTGATTACATAATCTTGTAAAAACAATGGCGCATGTCGTGACGTCACGGGGAAGGGGATTGAAGAGATGGGAAAAGAATTAAAATAAATGAAGTCTATTTAAAGATTTTTACGAAATCGTTTACTAAATTTAACTCCGGTAAATATAAATGCCTAGCCTAAGCAATCAATAAATCAAAAAAAGTCTTTATCCAAACCTAAAAATTAATCTCATACACTACATGCCACTAATACACAGAGACCCACTGAGGAGGGAAAGAGGGGTAATTCAGCCCTATCGAGTTGGGAAGGCGCCGGGGTCCGTTGCTACCTAAAAGGTCAGCCCTTGCTTCCCCACTTCCCGGTGCTCTTGCCGTGTTTGCTTGATTTGCCATATTTGCTGTATGAACAGTATTGGTCTTTAACGGACACAACTTCATACGTTCCCTCTTCGCTAGCTTTAATACGATAGGAATAATCAGGACTAATCAGCGTACGGGTTTCAAGAATTTCGGGTTTACCGCTTGTATTACCGCCGGTTTTACCAGTACTTCCTTTACCGGACTTTTTAACGCTACATTTTCCTCCAACACAGGAAAATTTAGCGTTAGTCGATCTTGTATATGTAAATTCAAAAGGTGGTGTACCCTGTACAAAGTCAAACAATATTTCCGCTTCGCCTCCTTCGTGTATATCAATTATATTCTCTCGACCTTTTGATACCCTCACGGCAGGTAATGGCCTAATGACTTTGGAAATATTGACGTAGGACACACAGTTCGAGGCTGAATCTTTTAAAGTTTTAACGGCAAATATACCAGGTTCATCGGCTATTCGCACGTACATACTCTCACGTGTGTTTCGAAGAAATGTTCGACCGTTTAATTCACAACCAATTGTGAAGGGTGATTTACCGGATAATACAAATGATACACGTTCGCCTACACAATAATTTTCTTGTGATTCAAGTGCCGTTATACTCGGTGCCATGTGAACAGAAATTTGAACTGTCGGATAGTTAACTCCGCTTGTTTCAAGCATACTTTGACAACCCCGGGCATCTCTCACTTTTTTTATCAATACTTTTGAATTGCCCAATTCTAACGTTCCATGTGGTACACGTAAATCATAGTTGTAAGTATTAATGCCTCGAAAAGTTAAACTTTCAGGCTTACTATTCCCACTGTGTCGTATCTCCACATCCAAAGAAAATGGTGCAACTCCTTGCAATATAACAGGTATTACTTCTTCTCCCTTTTCTTCACCAGCACAATAACTATAGGTTTGACCTGGCTTTCGAAATTGAGCACTCGGTCGTGGATGTACGGTTTGTTCAAGTTTGATAACTTTACCGTCTACCGGCGCATCGTAATTTGCGTCGTTTAACCGGTAAAATTTATACTCATGTACACCAGAAGTTCCTGTGTCCATGCGAATTGACGTGGTTTCCAGCGTAGAATGAACTTCCTTTCCCTTTGCATTTCCTTTGTTCGTATAGGTTCCTGTAGCTTGTTTTTGCTCCACGTATCGCAGAGAAAAGGGTGGTTTGCCCGTAAATCCCAATTCTAAATAATCCTCATCCCCCTCACATACTTCTGTTTTAACATATTTCTCACCTTCCTGGCGTACTTGTCGTTCATCGAAGATACGAAAATCTGGCCTCTCCACCCAGCGTACAGTAAATTTTGAAGTTGCTTCATCAATCACTCCACGACAAGTAGCATCGTGAAACTCCACAATTTCATGCGTTCCCTGTTCCCGTAATAAAATTCCTCCGTTAATAGAATCCACTAATGTTTTAAAAATTTGCCCTGTTTCTCCTTCAGCCAGATTACGATGAAGCACTGTAAACGGGGCGTCACCCACTAAACGTAAAGGAACGAATATTGAACGTCCTTCGAGAACCCGAGCTCGCCGTAATCCCTCTACCTCACCGAAGCCAACTTTAGGCTTCTGATGTCGGACTAGTACTTTGGATTCCTCATTCAAAATTTCTTTACACCCACGTCGGTCCACTACACTTGTCAAAGCTACGGTGTACTGACCTCCCGAACGTAATACGTTAGTGCGCAGTTCAAAGTTTTCATCTGTAACGTTGTCCACACGATGTTTTGTACGCTTACTCCCGTACACAATGTCATATTCAAGGGACCAAGGTGGTTCACCCTGTAATTTAACTTGAAATCGCAAAGCTTCATCAATACATGCTGTCGCTGTGAATTGCCCGACAAAGTGCGCGGATGCCGCTGGTTTGACTGTTTGCTCGACCACTAACCCACGTTCTTTCAACGACTGAGAATGATACACGGCATCACTAATCTCCATAAACGTATAAGTGTAGCTTCCCGCAACGACGGGTGTTAACTCTAGCAGGCCTTTGTACGAGTCCACTTTGGTTTCGCGCAACCAAGTTTCCTTGGAAGCGGCTTTTTGCTCGATATACTTAATGGTAAATGGGGGGGTCCCCAGAAGTTCCAAAGCCAAGCGCAAACCGATTGGATTTTCCGCACAGTTGTCGAACATTTTCTCACTCACGATATTCAAGTCGGGCTTCGGGGGGTTCAGTAACAGGCACGAAGCCGGCTCCAACACCTCACCCGCGCAGTACTCTGTGGCAACAGACACAATGGTATATAATCCGGGTTTTTTAATTGATGGTCGAGTAAGGCGATCCGTGAGGGCATCTTCATGCACTTCTGCTACACTAGGGTTATGCTCACCATTTGGTAATAGTGCATCCTCGGGGGTAAAGCGATAAGACAGTTTAAAGCCTGATGAGGTAGCATCACCCGCACCACTGAATACTACAGGTAATTCAACAGTTGAATCTTTTGCTACTAATAATGGCTTTTGTCCGTCACAACCATTTAGGGTTACACGGGGGCGATCGTGTACTCTGAAGCCATGTTCTAAATTTAATTCTTTAAATTTTGCGGGAGCTCGAGCATCAAACGCAGAAAAGGATACAGTATTCTCGAGAGCGTCCTGAATTTCTTCCAGTGAATAGTTCCAGTCACCGCTGGTACTTAAGGTTTCGTTAATGGGGACGGTTAACTTTTGGGCTTGTGCATAAGAAAGATCCGTTAAATTTCCTCGGGCGTACATACTTGAACTTTTCTTGACGAAAGGAGATAGAAAGTTCTCGGGTACGATGTCATGCAAGATTGTTTGAGTATCCTTTCCGTTGACTAAGCGTTGATATTTAACACGGAGGGGAGGAATGCCGACAATTTCAGGTACAACATTGGATAAGTCACCGCGACATCTATGTTTTCCCGTTTCTTTCATCCAACCGTTAGGGCAGCTTACGACGAAAACGTGGGTGGGACGAGGTCGAACTTCTAATTTGGATTCATCAAGAAGTTTTTCCAAACGATAAACACCAGTTCGCCTAATACGAAAGATTAATGATAATGGATCGGTAGGACGGTGATGATTACTTTTATGATGTTTAACGGCCTCTTGGTACATGCGAGCGGCGTCTTTAGGACCAATATTGAGTTTTTCGGGAACAAAGGTATCCAAATCGTAGCGGGAAAATTCCAGTTCAATTGGTTTAGTTTGGTTAATCTGGATGGGGATTTCGACAACGGGGGACATTGGTCCAATACAATAAGCACGTTTATCGGGGTTTAGTAGAGCGTAGCCTTCGGGTAATATATGTATGACTTGTTTACCCAAAATTAGGGAAGAGTTATAAAGTAAATCGGCGGGATTAACACGTTTATCGGACAAAGCGAGTTCACGACCCCAAAGAAATTTTGACATGGAAATTAGGGAGGCGGAGAAGGGAATGCCAGTTTTAAGCATCAACATTCCATCGAGTACAGCGTGTGCAGAAAAGAGTAAAAAGGTAAGGAAGGGAGGCCATTCAAGCCAGGGGATTTTTAACTCTGGTAAACCGAATAGGAATATGAAGTCTAATATTACCCATTTCAGGAAATACCACATTGACTCAGTTTCATCGATTACAAGAGCGTAAAAATCGTATAGCCGCCAAGCCCAAAGTCCAATGTAGAAAGCGAAGACGTATAAGCGTTGACTAGCGGCATCGATGATTTCAAAGGGGATGACGGGATGTGAATCGTCAGCTTCGACTTGAACGATAGGAGTGCTAAATGCATTTGATTTCCTGCGATTACGCTGATGTAAGTGGGAAGTTGAATGATTTTGTTGATGATTATGGAATCTGTGAGATGAGCTTGACGACGAAAAAGCTTTGGAATAAGATTTTCTATCAGAACGGGAGTTATCCAAGCCATTTGCGGGGAAGGCAGACTGAAGTTTTGGGGTTGAATTCATATTGAAGGATTTATCAGAATATTAGCATTAAATGGTAGGTTATTGAATGATTTAACCTTTATATGACTTTCACCTTTCACATAGACCAATGATCTGCCCACCCATCCAATAGTCAATAAAACACGCCTCACTTGACGCACGCGTTTAATAAGCCCATTAGATTAAAAACAACGACATTTCACTTAATGAAATAGACTTTAACTGATACTATGAGATTAATTTATCCAATGTTCAGCGCGTAAGTTCAATCGCGACTGGATTTGGTATGGAAAAGTAGTTATGAAAAAGACTAAAATATTCAAAAATGTCCTTAACGTGCTTATTAATCAAGATGAGTAGGTCGGAGTCTAAAACTGTTCCATTCCCAATCTGTCGAATATCACGTGAATGTGGAGAGGGACGATTAAAGAGGATGGAAGCTGAGTGGATTGAACGGTAGGGTTAGGTAAGGCGGAGAGAAGAAGCAATAATTAGTAATGTGTAATGTTACTAATAAGAAAAAGTCGCGTGATGAGCAGGGTGGGGAAGATGAGTTGAATAAGCCGGATAAAGTATAGTCCTGGGGAGGAGGATGTGACGTCATTTGGTAGAGGGAGATGAAGGCGTTAAGAGTGGAAAATACTGATGTTTGAAGGAATTACTTATAGAGGAATTTCACGGGATTGCCAGGCTTCCTCATTTATCCACTTTAGAAAATAGAATTCTAATTGTTCAGCGACTTGTATGCCTTCAATTTGACGAACTAGGTTAATGATGAAGTTATAAACGTCCGAGGGAATAAAACGGGAAAACTCCGGATTGTATTGGGTTTTCGGGTTCAGGCTATCTTGTACAAATGATATTAAATTAGAGGCAGATGGATCGATGAACTTGAGGTTATTTTTAAGGGAATTGGAATTGAAGAGATTTCTGGTGATTCCAGCGTGTATAAAAGACTTCACAATTAGAGTATTTATGGGAGAATTTCTATCGCGGAGATATCGATAGCAAGTGTAAACATTTCTAAAGCAAGATTTTGGAGATTTTGAGTAATCCAAAGCAAAGTTCCAGGCTAGTAAGTGAATTAAATGATTTCGATCATCAGAAAGGACTTGATTATTATGGTGAGGAGAAGCGAGGTTTTGTTGGCAGAGCATAGTTTTCCCTACTTTAACGTTTAAAAGGAAGAAGATGTAGGAAGGGGATACACCATGTTGTAAGTGAAGTTTGAGATATTGAAGCCAATTTTCAATGGAAGGTTTAGAGGACGGGAGAGACGAATTTTTGCGTTGACGTGTGATGGAATCAGCATCGGATAAACACCGAGCAATGACACTGGGCCAAACAAAAATTTTGTGAGATCTTAGCTCTTGAGTAAATTTGAATAAACCGATGACATTGTATTTTGCGAGAATAATGTCAAATATATCCTTGAGAGCCCGCCTATACCGATTAGTACCATTGTCTAAGTGACAATTTATAAATTGTAAAAAAACTTGAGTATAATCTAGAGAAGGGGTAAGTGGAGGAGAGAATTTTTGAGAAACGGAAGATTGAATTGATCGAACCAATTGAGGGTTGGAGTGTAAATATCTGGGAACCCAATGATTTACTAGGTATAGACAAATTTTGGTATCACTAATATGGATAAAATGATTTAGTATATCGATTGGGTCAACATGATTAGCAAGTAAGTTTAGGACGGGAGACCAATTGAACATATTGATAGAGTCGAGGTGCGGGGAATTGAGGAGTACAGCAGAGCGTAGTAGAGTGAGCCAATGGCTGAATAAGGAAGTTTCACCAACATTGAACCGCTTTGGAATACGATTGATAAGATTTTCATGTATTAACATTTGATGGGTTAACTGGGGGAAATTTTGATAAAGATTATCTGGATTTAAACATGCAATAGCGTAGCCGAGGCATGGAGATAGGGAAGAAGGAGAAGGGAAGTCAGTGGGAAGGGAATGACGTTGATGATTAAAATAAGAGAAGAAATAAAGGATTGAGGAATAGAGGCAAGTTTGAGAAGTGGAAGGAAAGATAAAGGAAAAGATATCATGGAGTAGAGGCTTTAGCTGGGGAAGAGATTGGGGAGAGGGAGAAACGGTGTGTATATGAACGATGAAGAGCCAAGATAAGGAAGATTTAATGGGAATTTGGGGGGATGGTAAGTGAATTTGGATGCCTTGCCATAGAGCATGATAAAATGGAAGTAGAGAAGGATTTAAAAGAGTAGAATTATTATGGGGGATGAAAGAGTTAATGAGGAGAGTACCACGTAGGATAATTTTGAGTAAAAAAGACCAAGAGAGAGGGGAAGATTTGAGGGAGATGTATAGGATGAGTAGATGAAGTAAACGATTAAACTGAAGCTGACGATCATGGAGGGGTAGTTCGATGAGTAAAGCATGAAGAAATCGGGGAGTGAAGGATAAAGGTAAAGGATTACAGGTAAGGTAGGCGAGGAATAGTTCAGGAGATGAATTATTAGAATAAGCAGAGCGAACAATAGCACGACATAGTGAAGAGGAATTTAAGTAGCAAGGAGTAGAGTTAAGCTTAGCAGGTGAAGGGTGAGGAAGGGAGGGTAGATTTGAATGAAAGAAGTTAAGCTTTAGGTAGAATGGAGTTTGATGAAAATAGGGGAGGGTAAATTTAGACAAGTGGATTGAAAGATTAAATTTAGAAGAAATGGATAAATGGAAAAGATGAAGAGAGGGAGTTAAAGAGTGGGAAATGATAAGTAAGGTACCGGGGGGAACATAAACGGGAAATGTTCGCATAACCGTACACGAAAAGCCTAATTCGTACAAAGCGAAACATAATTTTGAAATTAACTAATTTCACATTGAAAGATCAATGGAATAATTGACACTTATGGAGTAAAATAAAAGAAAATTTGAAAAAGAGGAGAAGTTTATAAATAAAGAAAATTCAAGCGTGAAAGTGCATCGTGAACGAGAAAAAACGGAAAATTTAAGCGCGGAAAAGTCACGTGAAGGTAGATTACTAATGGGATGGGGAGATGCAGATGCTGGAGATGGGAGATATTGGGGATGAAAGATGGATAAATGTGGTTGTGATGAATATTAATATTTTGTGTATTCATTATGACCGGTTTGTTTGGCATGAGCAATGGTTTCAGCTTCACCTTGACCTCTCCAATCGCAGCGAGTACATCGTACAGACATTAGAGAAGTTTCGGTATAATAACCTCTTTGTTCAAGTATTGAACAAAGTTTCTTACTGGCATCGAGAATTAAGTTATCGGTAGAGCTAAAGGTTAATAAATCAGCATCGGGAGGAGCATCAGCGTGGATGTGGGGAGGAGATGAAGAGTTTAAAGCAATAAGATCATAATGAATACCGGAGTAAACTAGAATACATCTAGTTTCGGCGGTTTCATTAAACCTTACAACTTGAACACCTTTAACGGAAACGCTGCATATTTCAATATCGAGTAATTGGGATAAGATTGATAATTCGATAGCACCACCCCAACTGGTGGACTTTTGAATCCATTGAGCGTAATACACAGGATCATGTTGTAGGATACTTTTATTGAACTTGACCGGATCTGATAATACGGTAGAAGCGACCATTTGTCTTAAGCTGGTAATACTGCTATCACAGCCTTCAGGACCAAACAAAGCTATAGCGATAGCACGAAACATGCAACTATTATCATCGGGCATGACTCTCAGAGTAAGGGTCCCCTCACGATCGGGAAGGGGAAGTTCTGGGGGGTCTTGTAATTCAAGAGATTTAGACATTCTTTCATTGTACAGAGGATTTGAAGGGGGAGCAGAAGAAGACTCAACAAAGGAATTTTGTTGAGGATCAGGTGTAGGAGAAAGGGGAATAACGAGTAACATTTCATCGTCAAGTTTAATATCGGTATCAACGAGCATTTGATGGGGGGGGTATGCGGAGAGGTGAATGGTTCTTGGAGGGTAGCCGAGTCTTATGGAGTAATTATTTGAACCGATAAGTTGATTGATCAAATTTTTTAAGCAAGCAACGGTAGCCGTAGAATTATCCAGAAAAGCGGTAGAGGATTTTCCGTGCAAATTTCGTATTCGAAATTTCATGGTGATGAAGGAAGTAAATATAGAATTTTGAGGGGGAATGAGTGAGTGTAAAAGTATAAAATGATGAAGGATAGGAGTAAGCGTGTGTATGGGGGAGAAATGTTTGGTAGGGGGAGAGAGGGGGGAAGGAGGGGGGGCACCTAGGGATGGTAAATGATCAGTATGCCATGAATGGAAGTTGAATAAGATACATAAAAGTAGACTCTTGGAATGTTTGAATAGACAGGGCAGAAGGGTGGATGAGTTTGAATAAGGAGGGGAAGAAGAAAGGAATTGTGAAAAGGGCGTAGGAAAAGCTGGAGAAGTTTAGTAGGTAAAATGGGGATATTGGTAAATGGGGAAAATTTGGGTTGAATAATGGGGGAAAAGTTAGCAAAAGTGGTAGATAAGGCAATGGAAGTGTAGTTGATAAGGGACGGGGGAGTATTGAAGATCGAGGGAGACGAAAGGAGGGAATAAGCTTGATGGGGAAGATTGGGTGGGTTGGCGAAGGAGTGAATATTTAAAAAGGCCGAAGCAAATTAACATGCTGGGTCTTACTGTGACGTTGGCTGGTGGGTAGGCACACGGAGATTTTGGTACGGGGAAGAAGTTGGAACGGATTCACAATCACGGTAACAATCCAGATTTGGGCAAACTGGACATGCACACACAAATTAACTTAAGATTCACGTCATACTGTCATTCGTATGATTTGCACACGGTTGGTTGAGGGTGATTTCTGTATGGCTGTGATGGTGGTGGGCGTTGTTGTCGCAGTCGCCGTCGAGCTCACTAAGCCTACCAAAATAAATAACAGTATCACGAGATTCAAAATGGCCTAAAGGTCAGATTAATTGCTTAGTCGCAGATTATGGATCGGTTCAGGGTTGAAAGTAATAATGATAAGCAAGGTTATCATGCCAAACCTGGCCTGTTGATCAAGTGAGCGTTATACAGTAGAGCATAAGCTGAATGAAGTTTAGGGTGCCAGGGTTGATTGGATCATGGAAATTGGGAAGTGTCATACATCAGCAAGATCAGCTTTGCGGGAATTTTAGTTTTCTTTTTAAGCGATCACGTTGGAGTGAGCTAAATTGGAAAAGATGTTGTGAAGGGCGAATGATGGGAGAGGAAGAGTAGTTGATCAAGAAAAGAGTAAATTTAGGCTAAGTCAATTGGATAGCAATCCATCGGGATGGGAAGTTTGAGGAGGAGGTGAGGAACTATTTACATTATTGCAGGTATATGTTATGAAGGGGAAAGGATGGAATGATGATTCACAATGGAAATGGAGGGGGATGTGGGATGTAGGATACATAAAAGTGAAGGGAGTTTGACGAAAAGGTTTGTAGTAAGGAAAATCGTGTCATTTTGTGGCCAACTAGGTGAGGTTTGAGTTAATAGTTTCATTTAGAGGATTATTTAGGGTAATGTAAATTGAAAGAGTTTTGAAACAATTGTCTTGATTGCTTACAAACATCCATGAAATCAAGGGAGATTTAGGTAAAGATCGAGGTAAATGAACAGACCACATATGGTATATTGACCAATATATAGAGGGAGAGGAAGGGAGAAGCATTATAAAGTGAGAATAAACAATTCAGATTATGCATGATGAAGAGTAGATGGGGGAATGAATTACCTAAACTAAATGATAGTGGATATTGTGATCATGGGTAACTAGACTAAAAGTTGATGGTTACGAGTAAAAGGTATGGGATATTTAATGTATGTGAACGTGAAGATTTGAACAAACAATGTGAAATTTGCCTCATAAGGTATGATAATTGAAGTAGATTAGGTTTGGGGTAGACTTGGTCATTTAAAGAGTAGATGGTAGTTGTAGTTGGGAGTTAAGAGCGGATGATGATGGCGAGGGCATATAATTTGTAGTTTGGAATGAAGTTACTGACAAGGAGTAAGAAGGGGGTATGGGTGAGTGAGAAGAGGGGAGAGAGGGAGTAAAGGAGTAGAGATGTATAGGAGTATAGGAGTAAAGATGTATAGGTGTATACATGTATGTATGTATACACGTAAAGATGTATGGATGTATGGACGTAAAGAAGTATAGATGTATAGATGTATAGGTATTTAGGCACATCATAGTATCGGTGTATAGCCGCGCCCGCGTATAACTGCATCGGCATTTTGGCGAATCGGCCTAGAGCTGCTTCGGTATATAGCTCCTCTCCCGTATACCCGAACTGTATAACCATGCCGGCAAAACCCCAATAAAAGCCGTCCACTCCACACGTGCTGCCTTCGCCTTATACTCGCCCATCTCCCCAGCCCCAAACCTTCGCGGCCCGCAAAACACGGAGCTCCACGTGCCGGCGCCGCACCGGCATGTCGCCACACACGTGACACCGCCAAGAGGAATATCACGTGAATGGCATTGGGTCCCGGATGATTATATTTGCGGCGCTGGAACACGGACAGATTGCGGATAAACAAATAATCCAATTTCCTGCTTGGCGATATTTTGAAATATTTTATTCTTAATTAAATTTTTCTTAGATTCGAATCTTTAAACTTCAACTCTTTATCTTAATTTTTTCACATTCTTCCTTGTTCTCTTAATTAACGCGTCTCCCTTACCTTCTACTATACATTTTTCTTTTCTTTTTTTTTATTCCCCGCTCTCATTATCAGCAATCCCTCGTAAAATTTTACGCGCACTTTGTCCAAAATTATGAAACATTGCCACTTAATATCATATCATTACCTCCTCACTTATTAGCTCACTTCAACCTTCCCCTTTTCGCCGCATGGACTCTCCCGATATCCCAACTCCCCCAGCTTCTCGTCCCGGACTAACGCAAAATGATACTCCCGCCCTCATAACCTCCTCCTCCACCTCCACCACCACCCCTTCTTCCACTACTCCCTTCTCTTCTACTAATCCCAACAACCCTTCCTCTCAACAAACCCTTTCTCCCTCCGAGTTGGAAGCTATTTCCCACATCCTCTCCCTAATTTATAACTATCGCACTGAATCTGGCCATGACCCATCTAAACTATTCCATCGCAAAGTTAATCGGAGAGTTCTCCCTGACTATTATACCATCATCCAGGAACCTATGGCCCTAAGCGTCATAAAGGCAAAAATAAACACTCGCGAATATCGAAAATTCCCCGAATTCGTTAGGGATGTTGCTCTAATCGTTCATAACGCCCAAGTTTATAATAGACCTGATGCAAGAGCATATCAAGATGCCCTCATCATTAAAGATCTCGTCCAAAATGAGTTGAAAAACCTCGTACAGCAAGGTTCTCTAACCCCCTCCGATACTCAATTCCCCTTCCTCGGTGAAATCCCCTCCAACGATTTTGATGGTGATCCAGAAGAATCCGTCATATCCCATAATAACCCTAATCTTCCTTCCACTAATACCTCTGATACCAACTCCGACTCCGATCCCGAATCTGATGACCCCGATGATTTCGACAACGACAGTGATGATACAAATTACCCATCTAAACCCACTACCCAAAAATCTCGCAGATGGAAACGCAACGATATTGATGAGGATTATCAAGATCATGATACCAAACGCAGATCCGTCAAACCTTCCCGTTCTGATACTTCCCCCGACCTTCGAATTCGTGAATTTATTCGAGAAATGCGCAAATTCACTACCTCAAACAATACCCCCTTACTCCAACACTTCGAATCCCTTCCAAACCAATCTCTACACCCCGATTATTTCAAAATGATCCAACAACCAATAGCAATGGACATCATCACAAACAATGTTAAAGCAAAAAAGTATTCCACCCTCAACCAATTTTTAAATGATGTGGATACCATGATCCAAAATGCCCTAGTATACTACAGAGAAGATAACCCTGTACACCTCAGTGCAATTGACTTACGAAATAAAACAAAATCTCTACTCCAACGGATCCACAATCGTCACAATACAAACGATGCCTTCCCTCATAACTCCCCCTCCTCACAAGGAATAATCCATAACGGAGAAACTTGGAAAATCGGCGATTGGGTATTAATTCGTAATCTCAACAATCCAGATAAGCCAATCATCGGTCAAATCTTCAAGATAAAGTTAGTCCCTCTGGCAAAATCCCTCATCAACGTTTGTTGGTATTATCGTCCCGAACAAACCGTACATCGTTATGATAAACTTTTCTATGAACGTGAAGTCTTCAAAACTGGTCAATATCATGATCATTCCATCGATGAAGTAATCGATCGATGTTTCGTCAGCTTTATAACTAGATACTGTAGAGGTCGCCCAAAATCCTTACCTCCCGACAAACAATTATTCGTTTGCGAATCAAGATACAATGAAGATACTCATAAATTCTCTAAAATTAAAGTTTGGGCATCTTGTCTCCCCGATCAAGTTCGTGATCAAGACTATGAAATGGAATGGTATGAAACTCCTTTACCCATGATAAAATTACCCAGTCCCATTTCTCATCTACTTAAGCCCAACGCCCTCGAAACTGATGATCTTCCTCACCCCATCAATCCCTCCCATAACGCCCCCCCGGCAATCGGCGCCGTTCACCGACGCCCACGTGACCCCAAGGTTGGTACTCTCTCTATTACTAATCCCTTACCTTACATCCCGGAATTCCGTGCGTGTGCTTCTCTCCACCTGCCGCTTTGAGCTTTCTTGCTCATAGGGCTGACCCGAGCCGCCCGCTCTTTCTATTTCCGTTTCTGGTAATATGTTTACTTTTTGTGGAAAATTTCGTTAACTTTTACCCAAATTTCCCCTTCTTTCGCCTTTTTTTCCCGTTTCCCTTTGCCATAAAATTTCCAGGATTCTCCTCCATCTCAATCTGTTCACTCCCCGGCTCCTAATCATTTCCGTACTATTGATCCTTTACAAAATCCTAATCTCTCCCATCTTTCTTCACCTCATCAGGCTAGATCTCCTTTGGATACAACTGTCTCCTCCGATACACTTGTCCTTAATCAAGCCACTTCAACCCCAATTTCTAGGATCAACGGAAATCTTCTCCCCAATCATCCCCTCTCGGCTAATACATCCCATTTACTTCTAAATCGATCTGCTCTACCAAATTATCAACCCGATCATTTCCCTTCTTCTATCGGAATTCTTAACAATTTTTCCAATTCCACTCCTCCTACCCTTCATCATATACCATCATCCCACACTATTCATCAAGATAATCTTCGTATGGTCAATCCTCTACATCCTAACAACCCTCGAACCCCTCACCATAACAATATTATTATGGCTCCTCACCTTACTACCTCCGCCCCAACTTCTCTCTCGCCCAATCCCCTTCCCCTTCCAAGTCAAACTTTTTCTAATCACCAACCTACCCTACATCCTTCTCAGCAGCATCCTTCTAATCCCCTCCTCTCATCCATACCTCTCCAAAATACTGTTCAAGTTTACCATTTACCCGACTCCGTTAACGATAGTATTCCTCCCGAAATTCGCCAAAAATTTCACTCTGATACCCACGGCCGAATATTTTTCTTCACCGTACCCCCCCTTCTTAGCAAATCTTCTGCTCTCTCCCACGTTAAAACTCCCCGTGGTAATACCCTTGCCGCTGAACATAGTATCAGATACCTCATGGAGAAAAAACGTCGAGAATCCGCTCTTTCCGGTCAAAAACGAAAGCTTTTTTCCCCCCAAATTCCCTTCCAACCATCCTCTCCCGCCTGTCCTGATCCTCCATCCCCTTCTCAATCCGCTGATTCGTTGCTCAAATTTTCTATCTCCCTTTCAAATCAAATCGCCCGTGAATTCTCTTCCGACTTACCCCATTATTTCTCTCCTGACCCTTCTCATTCGCCTTCCTCTCATACCTCTTCCCACCACGATATCGCTAATTTTAAATCCCATTAATCCTTACTCATTTTATCCTATATTACCCCAAATTTTCCCTCTAACTTACTCGTGTAGACTGCATCAATTCTCTCCCATCGTTTACTCAATATGCCCTCCCTTGTTTTCTCACTCTGGTTCTTAATTGTCGCCATCGCCTTTTCCTCTTCTCCCCATTACTACTTTGAAATATGCCATTATCGTGAAGCTTAACCAAATCCTCATTTTTTCCTGACTTGATAAAGCTCGTCGTCTGGTCTTTTGGTGTATATTTTCCTTCAACATGCTTCAAGCAGTTCCAGTTCCCTTAATATGCTTGTATAAGTGCTGCGCTATATCGTATACTACCCGATAACTTGAACTTATCAACTCAGTCTCGATTGGTACACAATCTAGCTTTCCATCTTTAACTAGTGCGTGCGCCGTGTATTAACGCTGCTTGTGTCATGAAGAATTTTATTCGCCTGCTACAATATTCCCATGACACTATTTCTTTGATTCCGTTATATTAGACATGTACCTACTCGCTGGCTTTTTCAATTAATATAATCCACATGGTCTTCCAATAAAAACCTTTATCTTAATCCCTCGATATTTGATAATGAATTGTTAGCCTTCTACTTTATTATTCCTTCAATACTTACGGACAAGTCCCCGTGGTCAAAATTAAACTATTTCCTTCAACATTAATCCCTTATCAATCTCTATTACCCTACTCTTTCCTTTTGGATATCTGTTCATCCGTTTATTTACTCGCGAAAAATACAGTTAGGCTAATTATCGCACGAATTGCGAATTCGATTTCGTTACAGTCTGTTATCACACCGTCAACTTGCGCAATAATACCGCTTATCATCTCATTTTCGTTCCAGGCTGTTTCCCTTACATCCCCCTTTGTAAATATACGCTCTTAACGTAACTTGCATAATAAGTGACTAGTCTGATACCTTTTTACAAGGAAGTATCCTTTTCTTAAGTTCTAACGAACGCTTCTCCATGGACGTTTGTGTTGCTGTAAACTCTTGTTTAATCTACACAATTCCTACCGTAGAAACATCCAGATGTAACATGAACACTACACAATCGTTTAACCATGCACACTGGAATCACTCACAATCAAAGTTGAAAGATTGTGCAATACCCGCCCGGGAAAGTTACTCTCTTAGTAGTCTTAAAGCGCTTGCGAAAAATGAGCAAACTTTTAGCGCAATTTACGAAATATGACGTCTTAAAACGCCTTTCTTAAGCGTATTCCCCACCCGGTAAAAGTATATATACCGAAGTGTATACGGGTATAAGCCGGTTAGTATGACATTTACTCTATCCCTTCTTCATCACCATCTTCATTATTTGCCTTTAACACTAACCAAACCCGAAGATCGCTTCACTCCAAAAAAATACTCAATATCACTTGCAATGAAATCTTTCAATCGTGCAATCCCCTCTTCTCCGGATTCCCTCAATGGTACATCTCACTCCATTCCTCAGAATAATGAGCTCCTCTCCCTTGCTTCCTCATCTCCTTCACAGCCTGATATCCTAATTATCATGACTGATCAAATGGCTGCCCCAGTTCTCAGTTTTCACAATCCAGATTCTGTCATTAAAATGCCAAATTTACAAAATTTAGCAGAAAACGGAGTTCTGTTCGAAAATGCCTACTGCAATTCTCCCTTATGTGCTCCCTCTCGCTTTAGTATGGTCACTGGTCAATTACCCTCCAAAATTGGTGCCTACGATAATGCCAGTTACTTACGTTCTGATGTGCCAACGTTTGCCCATATGTTAAGGGCTGAAGGTTACGAGTTAACCTTGGCTGGAAAAATGCATTTTATCGGTCCCGATCAACTACACGGTTTCGAAACCCGCTTAACTCCCGATATATATCCTGCTGATTTCGGCTGGGTTGTAAATTGGGATGAACCAACCGTTAGACAGGAATGGTACCATAATATGAAATCTGTTTTACACGCTGGGCCATGCGTTCGAAGTAATCAACTCGATTACGATGAAGAAGTCATGTATAAGTCAGTTCAATATCTATACGATACAGCCCGAAAACGCTCTAGAGTCTCTTCTAATTCTAGACCCTTTTGTTTAACCGTTTCGTTAACTCATCCTCACGATCCCTACGCCATATCTAAAGAATTCTGGGACTTATACGAAGATGTTAAAATTCCCCTACCAAGCGTACGCCTCAATCAGGATCAACAAGACCCTCACAGCGCTCGTTTACTCAAGTGTATAGATGCCTGGGACAAAATTATTCCCCAAGATGCTATTCTTCGTGCTAGACGAGCTTACTATGCTGCATGTACATACGTTGATCGTCAGGTCGGTGTCTTGCGTAAAGTACTTGGTGATTGTGGTTTAGCTGATAATACTGTCATCATTTTCGTCGGTGACCACGGTGATATGCTTGGTGAGCGAGACTTATGGTATAAAATGTGCTGGTTTGAAATGAGCTCCCGTGTTCCACTTATCATTCACCACCCTTCAAGATTCGCAGCTCGCAGAGTAAAAGAAAGTGTCAGTATAATGGACATTCCGTTAACCTTACTCGAGCTAGTATCTGGTTCCGATACAATTAAACGCTGGAAAAACATGATTTCATTTGACGGCGAAAGTTTATATCCCGCCCTGTTAGGTGAACGCCTTAGTGACGAAGTTACCGGAGAGTACATGGGTGAAGGAAGTTTAAATCCCATCGTCATGATTCGAAGACGTCAGTGGAAATTCGTTTACTCTCTCATAGACCCTCCCCAACTCTATGATCTAGACTCTGACCCTCTCGAATTAGATAACAAGGCTCTCCTTCAAGAATATACTAATGTGGTCAAAGAGTTTAAAGATGAAGTTTGCTCTCGTTGGAACCTAGTAAAACTTTACGATGAAGTTCTTGCTTCCCAGAGGCGTCGGCGGCTAGTGTGGAATAGTCTACGTAAGGGTCAATTTACCCCTTGGGATTGGGAATCTGTTGAATCAAATCAGCGAAAGTGAGTATTCTTTCCACTTAATATATTTATCATTTTCAAAACCCTTTGTTCACGAAGTGATCCCTTTATTCTATATAAACCCCTTCACTACGTTAATCGTTCTAATCGTCAAATGCATTTATTCAGAAGCGCTTCTAGATATATCAGATCGGACTTGCCACTCGATGAATTGGAAGTTATGGCAAGATTTCCTCCCGTAACGGCTAGATAATTTGTAAGTTTGATCCCGCGCCATTCAAGTTTGCTTGCCATACTAACTGAACATTTCGTTTTTTAGTGAAGTCAATATTGGCGTCCATTTCACTATTTAATTTGATCAACCACACTTGCATATTCATATTTTGTGTGAGACATGAGCGTAATTTTCACCACCCGGAAACTTTATTGAAGCATCCTCGACTGTGTACCGCTAGTAAACCAACGAATGGGTCCATTTCCCGTATGAATATTGAGATAAGAGGGACGAAAGGAAGCTTTCCAAAAGCCATGTTGTCTTTACGAATCCACTTCCATTACGTTACTCGCTTCTGTATAATCTTGATGAGACTTATTGCCCGGGGCATCGGTTGGAATCAGCGATTTTTTATCGTTGCTACTAAAATTGCCAATGCTCACTCCTAATCCTACAGCTAAATCGGCTTCCCGCTGAGTGTAGGGAACATGGTTGAGTTGTCGAAGCCTAAAAAATTCATCCAAGTCAATCTCAACGTTAATTGCCATTTGTCTCCGCTACTAAAGTATTTTCGCAAAATTGGCCATTACATAGCACACGTATTCATACTTTCTCTTGTGAGGTTTTCCCCTCTGGTGTGAATTCAGGTGATGTTCACTTTCAAACCATGTTGCACACACTTTACAATACCATTGACCAAGCGCGGGTAAATCATCGATGCACTTCGTCTCCTTGAACCGTTCCAAATGTTTCACATCGTGATTATCCCGATATATCTGATCGATATCTCGAGTGTAGCGCCGTGTCTTCTTTTTTGATTTGGAGCCTCGAATAGCAGGCATTATTATGATCGTATGCGTGCGTTTATGAAACAGCGTATGTAATTCAATTTTGAATATATTTGCAAATTTTTCACTCTACGAAAAAACTTATATGTAGACCCAGAAATAATCGGTCAAATACTGTAAAGTCTAACGCAACCGGAATCATCATTTTCGCAACACCGGATTTTTATCGACAATATCTCTCAATCTTTTGTGTGTTGTTTCTCTTTTATGTAATCAGCTCCAATCAACGTAATGGGGGAGCATGCCGTGTCTTCTGCTGCTTGCTCTATGGTACAGGAGATATACAAGCAAAATGGGTTAAGCTGTTCTACACTACCCTAATGTTGATAAACTCACCTGAGCAACTTTGGTTCTAATATAATTATTAGACTGTATACAATGTACAGTCGGAATGATTGTTGTGTATCGTAGAATGAAAATGAACAAACTATTTAAGTTATTGAAAAGTTTTGTATAAACTCGAATTCAACTTGCGTGTAATATCGTTGATAGATATATTACTCTTCAGAGCATCCCAGAATAATGTGGTTCAGGACAGTGACTTACTAAATAACTAAAGATTTATATTTATATGAAGAATTATCCATCCAGCATATATCAATGGGATACTGTGCAATGCAATACTTCGAGAGAATTTAAGAATAATCATGATAAATTTAGCACCTACTTAATTCGTCATAAAACGTTGCGTTAAATCTTATTCTCAACAATTTTCGGAGATTTTTCCCTTCTTTCCCCTCATCTCATCTCATCTTTCCTCACGCTACAATACATTCACCTCACTCTCAAGAATCCTCGGAGATATTTCCATCCTCCATCCCCTCGTCTCATCTCATGTACATTATTAAGCAACAAGAATTCTAACCAATCAGAATTTATTAATTACAAAGCTCTTTACCAAACACACGGGCCGATCTACCAATAATCATTTAAATAATGTATCAAATTGCTATAGTTTCTCGGACCGATACTAAATTTTGATCCCGATTACCTCGGAATCTACTACACATAGATTAGTCATCAATATGGTTCGCCGAGAGGGGAGGATTTAACAAAAATATTTTGAAAAGTGAACATTCCCACGAAATTCATGCTCCTAATTTTGATTAAAAAGGTAGCAAATGTCAGTTGGGTTGATCTGCATGGGAGTTTGAAGTTAATTGAACCTAAAACACTTATTTATCTTATAATTGAGATTTTCGGCGTAAAATTGTCAGTGCCTGTTCATACAGCAGTATAATGATACTCCAACTGGCACGCTTGGGCGCGTCCCGTTCTACATGGGCAAAATGTCAATCTTATCGAAACTTAGCCACCATTTCGGATAATTTGGCACATCGCAAAGTCGAAATGTGCAATTTGGAGCGCGGGAATTATGTCATGTATGCTAAAATGATGGAAAACTTGAACATCGTCAGGGGTCGGCTAAATCGTCCGCTAACTTACGCCGAAAAAATTATTTATTCACACCTTGACGACCCTCACGGGCAGGAAATTGAGCGTGGTAAATCTTACTTAAAGCTACGTCCTGATCGTGTTGCTTGTCAAGATGCTACTGCTCAGATGGCAATTCTACAATTTATGTCAGCTGGAATGCCTTCCGTGGCCACACCTACCACTGTTCACTGTGACCATTTAATCGAGGCTGAAGTAGGCGGAGCGGAAGATTTGGTTCACGCCAGACAAGCTAATTTTGAAGTTTACGATTTCTTGTCCACATCGTGTGCAAAATACAACATTGGCTTCTGGCGTCCCGGTTCTGGTATTATACACCAAATTATCCTGGAAAATTACGCCTTCCCTGGTGCTCTAATTATCGGTACAGACTCCCATACTCCTAATGCTGGTGGTTTGGGTGCCGCTGCCATCGGTGTAGGTGGCGCTGATGCTGTTGATGTTATGGCAAATTTACCCTGGGAATTAAAAGCTCCACGCATCATCGGTATTAAGTTAACTGGCACACTCTCCGGTTGGACAAGCCCCAAGGATATCATCCTTAAAGTTGCTGGCATGCTAACAGTGAAAGGTGGGACCGGTGCTATCGTTGAATACCATGGACCCGGTGCCGAAGCATTATCGTGTACTGGTATGGGTTCGATCTGTAATATGGGTGCTGAAGTTGGTGCTACCACATCTTTATTCCCTTTCAGTCAGCAGATGTACGATTATCTTGTGTCTACTAATCGCAAGGACATTGCTGATTATAGTCAAGACTTTGCACATGAACTTCGAGCTGATGAAGGTGCAGAATATGATGAGTATTATGAAATTAATCTTTCCGAGCTGGAGCCTTATGTAAACGGTCCATTCACGCCTGATCTGGCCACCCCAATAAGCAAAATTAAAGATGCCGTGAGACAGAATAAATGGCCTGCAGAGGTTAAAGTTGGGCTTATCGGATCATGTACAAATTCGTCATATGAGGACATGACACGTGCAGCTTCTGTTGCCCAAGATGCAATGGATCATGGTGTTAGCTCCAAGTCAGTATTCACTGTTACGCCTGGATCTGAACAAATTCGTGCTACTATTGCCCGTGATGGACAATTGGAAACCTTTGAAAAGTTCGGCGGCGTAATTCTAGCCAATGCATGTGGGCCATGTATTGGTCAATGGAAGAGAGCTGACGTCAAAAAAGGCGAGCCTAATACCATAGTAACGTCATTTAACCGAAACTTTACCGGTCGTAATGATGGTAATCCAGCTACTCATTCATTTGTTACTTCACCAGAATTAGTTGTGGCATTCTCCGTAGCGGGTCGACTAGATTTTAATCCCTTAACTGATAAGTTGAAGGGATCAGATGGTAAAGAGTTCTTACTTAAACATCCAGTAGGGATCAGCCTTCCTGCTAAAGGTTTTGACCCCGGTGAAAATTTGTATCAAGCACCCCCCCAGGAACGAGATTCAGTGCAAGTTAAAATTTCGCCAACATCAGAACGTTTACAATTCTTGAAACCATTCGAACCGTGGGATGGCAAAGATGCACTCAATTTACCCATACTAATTAAGGCAAAGGGGAAGACCACAACTGATCATATATCTATGGCTGGACCATGGCTTAAGTATCGTGGGCATATCGACAATATATCAAATAATATGTTAATAGGAGCAATTAATTCTGCGAATGGGGAAGCAAACAAAGTTATGGACGTTACAACAGGAGAATGGAATACTGTACCAGCTGTGGCGCGGGACTACAAACGACAAGGAATTAAATGGGTAGTAATTGGTGATTGGAATTATGGTGAGGGCAGCTCAAGAGAGCATGCAGCATTGGAACCCAGACACTTGGGTGGGTTGGCTATCATAACGCGAAGTTTCGCGCGAATCGTAAGTAGCGGGCGAAGATCATGAATGAGTGTAAATAACTAACCTCGGCGGGGTGGGTGATGGTATTATAGCATGAAACCAACCTAAAGAAGCAGGGAATGTTACCGCTAACGTTTGTCGATCCGGCGGACTATGACCGAATTCCACCTGACGCTCGGGTTGATGTACTTTGTACACAGCTAGCAGTGGGAAAAACGTTGCCTTTAGTAGTAAGACCTAAGAACGGGGATCCCTTTGAAATTCAGCTCGCACATACGTTTAATGAAGGCCAAATTCAATGGTTTAAAAATGGAAGCGCTTTAAACACAATGGCTAAATTGAGTAAGAAGTGACGAGAGGTTTGCATTGTGAGAATGGAATTGATTCATGGAGAAGGCGGTTGCGATTTATCAAAATTAATTGCAATCTGTAGCGAAGGATAAAGTTCGAGGCAGCAAAGTTCAATTGATAGCATAATTCATATTACAATTGATGAAATGCGGAAGTCATAGTTGTAAGGTGTAGTGGAGGATTATGGAATAGGTGTACGCGCAGTCGTGCAGGCGTTGACATGACAAGCTAGTAAATTGTAATGGGCCTTGAGGGTGAAGCTGAATTTTGGGATGGATTAAGATTAGGGGGATAAGTTGAGGGAAGATGGGAGGAGGGTGCCGAGGTGGGTAAGATGCCAAAACGGTCAGAGTTCTTACGCTCGAATGAAACAAAGAGGGGAAGACGATCTTGGAGGCGAAATTTTTGTTCGATAAAGCGAAGAACGCGTTCCGGGGGCAGGAAAAGAAAACGAAAGGAACGGTGGGACCCTGAGAACATAAGAATGGCGTAGATTAGCACAGACGGCTGAGGTGTGGGCATGTAATTGTGAAAGCACCAGCTTACAGATGAAGCCGATGAGAACGGCAGAAATGTGTAAAAGAAGAGGAGATTGGAAGGGTAAGATGATGCGAAAGATTAGGATGGCGATAAAGGGAACGGACCACTTGGGTATTTCGAAGAAGAGGAGATTGAGAGTAGGCTGAGAAGGATAATTTTTCATTATTTCACTGGTAAACAGAATGAAGGCCCAAATGCTATGATCAACAATTAGTAAGGTGGGAAGGGAAGAGATTAGTTTACGATCAAGTACCTTGGGCCGAGTGAACTGGTGTTAAGGGAGAAGAAGCGTTCAATTAGAACGTAGATAGCGGCGGGAAAAGTGGAAAAAGCTTGGATAGTGAAAGCAAGTTAGGAGGGAGGAATGGATAGATGTTAAACGACATGTGACATAACTTACGACCCGTGAACAAGGCAAGAGTAATGAGGCTACCGTATTCAGATTCGAAACGACCTAACAAGGGAGCAAGAAGAAGAAAATTACCGATGGCTTGTGAGATACTTCGATGAAAGAAGGTATGGGTAGACAGACGACGAACTTAGGGAAATGATGAGTATTAGCACGTATGGATCAAAGAAGGTGATAGAGAGTAAAGGCGTGTGTACACTAACGATTGAAAATTGAAACATCCGTGGGCGTTAGAGCTGCCCATGGTTTAAGCCGTGGCAGAAATATACCCAAGACAAAGGTAACGGAAAGAATAAGATATAGGATACGACATGCTAAGGGTAACTTCTGCACGGAATATTTTGCAAGGGGTGAGCGGACAATGGAAGAAAATAAGGAGAAGACCATCATCCTGATGAAAGATGTAGGTATGTACGAATACGTAGGACAGTTAACGTCCGTGTGGTAAAGGCAACAAAAGGTCTGGAAAGTAAAAGATGGCCAAAACCTCCAAGACTAAATTAAACCAAACTAAACCAAGCCCCCGATAAAAACGGTTTAACGGCGAAAATTTAACGAGTTTTTACACGACAATTAAAGGAAAAGTATCACGACGCCAAAAACGGCAGGTGCGAAGTGAAAGGGTGATGGTCCCTGGTAGGGCTGAAACGGCTTAACAAATATGGCAGGATCGTCTGGCTACTATCGAACCAAACGGAAGCTTCCAAATCAGTTGAGAGTTTTTGTTGAAACGTTGTAATCGGAGAATAAATTTTGTTGAGATGTAACCGTTGGGTGTGAATGAGAATGTTCATATTTGTAAAGACGTGTTAAGAAGTCTACATGTCAGCGCTAGTTTGTGTATGAGGATTAATGTATCCCTTTCGATGGTTCGTTGAGGGCTGAATTATTGTTGCTGTTAAAGTTTTGTGAATTAGGGTGTAAAGGTGTGTATGAGATGAATAGGCTTTATGTAAACGTTAAGTGTAGTTTAGTTGGAATCAGTGCTATGTACGTAGTATTGATCAAGCTTGACTAAAGAGAGGAGGAAATGGAAGAATAAGGGAAAAAGCTTGCTCTGAGGACATATAGTTGACCGTATCATACCACTTTTTTGCATACAAGTAATATTTCTTGTTTTAACCTACCAATTTGCCGATTGGTACCGTTCACGTGTAATTACCCGTGAATTGGGATTCTGTTTTAGTGAAGGAACCGGGCAAAATGACATTCAAGTTTTGTTATATTTGCGAAGGATTTATAGGTATTGCTTACGGATAAAGGATGATTGAAAATGAATAAATTATCCGTAATGACACAAGTTATCGCATGCAAGCCATAGTACACTAGTGTGCTCACATTTTTGAAATAACTATTATGGGACACATACAACGTTGGCTAATGTGACTGTGTAAAATAATGTTTAATAAATATAGTGAATATATCCTTTTAGCCGTAATAAAACGTTCTGGGGGGAATTAAATCGATCAAGTGGTGGGAAGTGTAAAGAAATCTAAATTTTTACATGTAGATCGAGTTACTATGAAGGTAATTGTAGAACATTGATACCCTTGCACACGGGTTAGTCGAATATTTTTTATACGATACATTAGACGATTTAAGCTAGACGTAGGGATTTTAATTTTATCGCAGCAGGTTTACGCGCGTAGATTTGTGTGTTGAGTTTGAGGTGTGGAAATGTGGCAAAAAGTTTAATGGGATCGGGTTTAGTAGCTGTATATCCTTGTTACTACGGAGAGATTAACTAACGTACGGACACATGCGATAGAGAGGTGATTAACATCAAACGTTTATCGTTACGATGCTACAAAAGTAAAATAAAGGTGAAAAGAGAAGTGATAAATAGGTGTAACCCAATCTTGAATATATTGTGTATATCGATAAAGTTTAGTGAGGTTTGAATATACGCACTAAGTGTAAATAGGAGAAATAAGTACTTATCAACATTAAGTGTTTGAGAAGCGTCAATTCACATTTACAAGTCGTGGTGGGTAATTATGATAACCGTGCGGATAAATTGAACAAACTATATGAAGAGGGTCTCGAGATAAGCTTGTCGACAGAGAAGCGTAAACTTATAAGCCTAGATTAACTTTCAGATGGCAAGTCTAGCGGACATTTGTTTTCCAAGGAAAGTTTGATGGTGGTGGAATAAATTATAAGAAGCAAATACGAGAAATACGGACAAATTGCGAGTTGAGCAACTGTGAAGCTTCGTACAGCACGGCACAGTGCAGGGCAGTATGGCATAGCATAGTATGGTACAGTGCAATGTTGTAGAAGGAGAATGATTGTGACATGTTACGATTTAAAAGGATGGGGTGGGGGAAATTAATAAAGGAGAAAAGTAGGGACCGCTAACACCGGGGTAATTTGAATGGCACTGTAGTCTGAAACTGGAATCGCAAAACTTTGCGATAATATAGTTAATCACCCACTTTCTCTTTACACTAGAAGATGCAAAAGTTTCGGAAAATAATTGCACAGGATAGCTTGGTAATAGAAAATTTTGAATGGCGCAACAGAAAAATTGATCGAAATTTACACAGAATTCAAGGAAACATGTGCGTTTGGGAGGTCGAGCAGATGGTACGTTGGGAGACAGGTGATAGGTTAGTTCAAAGGGATAGTAACGGTGATATATAATTTCATTTCCTACACAGCGAGGGTGAAATTGGATGGACCAACTAGTTGAAGTTTGAAAGAGGCAATTTAAGTCTTGGGCAAGATGAAGCAAAAAAACAGTAAGTAGGTGCGAAAAAAAAAGTTGATAGTAAGTTTAGACTTTGGTAAGTGGATCTTAAATTTGACATGTATAAGTTTCCCGATAGTTTTAAATTTCTTTATGAAGTTTCATGACCATACTTTGAGCGGTTTCAGTGTAGCCGCATTCCTGGCTTGCTCGTGTGAATACCGTTTATCTAGCGTACATTTATATTTAGCATGAATTCCGCCAACTTTTATGCATAGATAAGTGTTCGAGAGTGAGCATACTTTTTCATCCAAGAAAATTTTCATTAATATACTTAAAGTTCTTTGAGCTATTGCAAAAATGGGAATTTATCGATGCAGTGTTTTTACGTGTTTAACCTTCCTCACGACTTTAACATGGTGTTTAAATGTACCGCCTTATTCAATGCTGCCGTTACCGGTACCGTCAGATATTAAATCGAAGTATGAGCGACTTCCACCGCAAATATTTTCACTAGCAGTAGTTAAACCGGCCATAGACGATTTGGATGGATTACGAATTAGTTGGGCGCATGGGCTAGCTGTTAATCAATCGGTAAAAGCAGAATCATGTTCTTCGGATAATTGTCCGGTATTTGTGGACGTGTACTTTCAAAATTATTCACTTACACCCATGGTTGGAGCAGCGGGAGGTCAATCCTTGTATGTAGCGAAAGATGGGTCAATAATGGTAACTGATGTTGGAAAGAATTCTCAATCAATTTCATCACAAGAAGCAGTGATGGGTTATAGCATGGTATCGTCTCATTGGGAGTTTCAATTGGTAGCTGGTCGGGCGGTAGGATGTAGCCAAAAAACGGACGATTACACATGTGATGAATACCGTGGATATTGGAAATTCGATGTTAATAAAATCTTCCGAACGAGCGGTCTATTCATTTGTCCTCATCCGGTAACCAAGGAACCAGTAGTGTTTGCTGAGACTCCTGCGTTTCGAAGACAAGCCTCATGCGTAGCCATTGATGGGTTGGCTGCTATAGAAGAGGAGCTTCCCTTAGTTTACCCCCAGGCCCTGAAGAACTGAGAACACAGCCGTGAATATACAAGCAATTATACGTTTGAGACGTGGAATTTTTTTGATGATGACTTTAAAAGTTTTTAATTTCTCTCTTTTTTTAATAACACTTTGTAGTGGAATACACGCTGTAATACGGAAACGTAGTTGGAAATAGTTTTGGCTTGAATTCCTGTGATGATAATCTTTTTTAGTTAAATCGAAATTTTCACACAATATCACCAACATTCAATTAATGGATGGTTTAGCCAAAAACTGTAACAAATCAAGATCAGAAGAATAATTCCGCATAAAAGGGATGTATTTCGATGTTAGATTTTTGAACAAAAATGATTTTGGAAGCGCGTCTCATCCCATCGGAAAAAACCAGTCCCGTTTCCGCCAATCACCTGACACAGTCTCATCTCATCCCACATTTCTTATTCAATTTTATTAATATCTTGGTGGCAAAGTCAAACTCTACGTCATTATTTCCAATTTGAAATTTTGTAGGATTTTCTTGGACTAATGGGCACATTCGTATCAATTCAAGTAAATGTTAGCAGATGATTTGCTATTCATCACACTCAATTCTTTAAGTCATCATTTACTTACTTTTTCCTTCTCCTCTCCCCCACAAATCCCCCAACATCCGACCTTTCATCTAAGTACTAACCACAGCACGTATCACGTGTTAGCACGTGACATGATGGGGAGTGGCGTGGAGAAGTTAAAAGCGCGTTCTGATTTCAGTTTCGATTGTTTCATGATCCATAAGCGTAGCTTTGGTGCAGATGCAGATGAAGCTTGCTTCATGTTTAATTTTATCGAAAAGGATTTGGTCGAGGAATTTCAGTTTAATTGACGGGTATTCAAAACGGGCGGTGAGTGTGTATATACGGCAATGATTGGTGAGTTGACCATATCAACACACAATAACGGTGGCATTAACGACACGATTTAAGTATTTCAAAAACTAACGCGAAATGGAGTGTATTTACGTGTGTGTAGTGTCGTTAGCTAAAGACTTAACTGGATCGTATACTTCACGTAGAATATGCAGTTGGCTTTCCATAACGTGTATTTTATGTGGTATATTGTGGTTATTTTTATTGCCACTTGACCGCGTTTCACGAAGAACATATATATCGGAAAATGCTTTACTACCCGGACAAGTTTATACTTACTTTGGTGGCAGTGATCACAATGTATTTCGTGCATATCGACACGAAATTGATGAAATTGTGCACGATAATTCCAGTGAATCTCGCTGTCAACGACTTGCAGACTTATTCAACACTTTACACTTAAAATTTGCTACCCAATCCTTCCGTTATCCCCTCAATGTGGATCAGATCAACCAATCAAGTGACCTGGGGTGTAATACTTATGCGATTTTACATGGGCCTCATGCCGATCCCACCGAAGCAATGGTACTAATCGCTGCACTAAAAAACGTAGATGGAATGATAAATTACAGTGGCGTAGCCTTGGTATACGCATTAGCTCGTTATTTTAAGAATTGGAATTTATGGGCTAAAGAAATAATTTTACTCATTACAGAGGATAGTTTTGTCGCACCCCAGGCATGGATTGATGCCTATCATGATAATCATGATCCCCGACTAGTTGACCCTTTGTCACTACGTAGTGGTGCATTGCAAGGCGCGGTGGCCGTGGACTATGCAGCAGGGCCTGCCGGACAACGTTTCGATAAATTACACGTCTTATACGAAGGTTTGAACGGTCAGCTACCCAATTTAGATCTATTCAATACGTTAGCCCACATTGCCAACGGACAAATGGGTATGGATATTGCCATTGAAAATATGATGTTACATGATAATTCTGGTTGGCATCGACTAGAAGTTGTTCTACGGCGCATGCTACGTCAAAGTTTAGGTCATGCTACGGGCCCACATAGTGCGTTTATTCCTTATCGAATCGATGCTTTAACTGTACAAACAGTTGGTACAGACGGATTGCACAATGAAATGACACTAGGCCGAACCTTAGAAAGTTTGTTTCGTAGTATCAATAATTTACTTGAACATTTACACCAGAGTTTCTTCTTTTACATGCTTCTCAATGTGGATCGCTTTGTCAGTATTGGAACCTACTTACCCAGTGCAATGCTGCTAGCCGCAAACTTTACAATTATGGCATTAGGTTTATGGGTCGAGCGTAAATCTTATCGTGAAAGGCCGCCTGGGACGGGAAGTGAAAATTCAACAAACGTTTTCTTTGCCATTGCAATTCTTTGCGGAATCTACTCAATCGGACTAGTTCCAATTATACTAGTTTATACACTGAATCAATTGTCAGTAGAACGTTTTGTTAAAGCATTCATAGTACTAACACCATTGGCTCCTCCACTCTTCCTTGCGGGTTTGAAGTGTGTGTTGACTATCACGGAATACAAATTGGTAACTGTACATTGCTTCGCTTTATTGTGTCATGGACTTTTGCTGTCAACGCTAGCGACGCTGAATTTCTCATTGGCGTTTTTTATCGGTGTACTAACGAGTCCATTGTCATTCGTACACGGGCATACTCGGCAATGTCTAGTAAAGGTACAAGCGAAAAGTCAATCAGCATCATCTACTTCTAAATTCCACTTTTCAGCACCTTTAATTTCTTACATCGCATTAAATTTACTTAGTCCTTCGTTTGCACTATACATTTCCTCGTTCGTCTATCCTCTACCAGCCAACCCCGGATTCTCAGGTATACTATACATACTAAACCAATGCAAAATCGGCTGGAAAGTTCACGGACTGTGGACACCTTTAAGCATTTGGCTAATCTGGTGGCCAGCATGGTTAACAAGCTGTTTGCTACAATTAGATTCGGTTTTATTCACATGAATTTATCTCAGTTTATTATCTTCACGTTTAATGATTCTAATATGCATATGCTCTTGCACAACCGTTATCGCGTACACGCTCTCAGCTCTGTTTTTCGTCCATCTATCTAAATTACGTTGTCCATACGTCCCTCCCAAGTCCTTCAATCCATGTTCCCAACCGATTTATGTTAGAATTCCATTCATTCAACTGTTGTCGCATAGCTTCAATCTGCTGCATATCAAGAACTTTTGGCTGTACCCAGTGAATTCGAGCAATTTCGTCAACTTGATCAATCTTCCCCCGAACGAGATCCAAACTTAATGCTTTCATTATAAGGGGTTCAATTGAATCATATTCAATATTAGTCTCTTTTGCAATTGCTGCGAATGTCATGGCCCGTTTGTGCGGCGGCCTTCGAAACACTGCTTCCATTAATGCCGCTAATGATATCTTCTGGTTCAAAAATTCTTCATGCGGTGACAGAGTTTCATCCTTACGAATATGTACAGACAATTGATTGTACGATAGTATGTCACCCTTGTTAAACGCGATAATTAAATCTCGTAGCCATGAATCGGGAGAATCTTTCAAACAATCCAGAATTGGATTTAGTAGTAGTTCACCGTAATTATATATCTGATCCGAGATTAAAGCTGATATGCACAGATCGTGTGCCCATTTCTTTTGATCATTAACGGAAATTGTGTTCAATTCAATACAAGCCAAGTATAATAATGTTGTTCGAAAATAATTTGTAAACTCTTCCGCACTCTACACAATATAATAATGTCAGTGGTCATGCTGTCTCGAAGAGGACAATTCACACTAACCTTGTAATACATTGCATTGACCTTATAAAATAGCGCTCGAATCACATTTTGAATGGATTCTTGACAATCCATAATTTCTTGACATTTGTCCAATGTCTCACGCGCTTTTGGTAATGTTTCCTTTTGAAGTTGTGTTTGAGCTACAGTGTTCAACGCATATAATAAAGCTTCTTGCGTATTTGGGCTGTCAACTTCTTTGGCCAATGATTGAACAAATTCTAAACGTTCGTCAAGATCTATTATTGATATTGAATTCCTGTAGTCAGCGCACAATTATTAACTTTTCCATTACTCTCATGAAGTACTAACTTGAAATTGTTTCCTGAGTATAAAATCCCAGCTCAATTAATCGCGTTGCACTAATCTTGTTTTTAAAATCACACACAAATCCATTAAACAGCTTAAGCCGATACGGTGCTGATGCCGCATTTTTAAATACTGTTAATAGTGACATGGTTAGTTCGTGCCATAATTTTCGTTCCCAAAAGTCCTCGAACTCCAATAAGTTAACGTGTAACTCTTCCGGTGCATTTTCTCGAACATCTGCAAGTAATTCTGTTATACTCGCTGAAGATGGTTCAATGCCCTTGGACGACGACATAACTCCCTTTGTATAAGGCCCAATGTTAATCACGCGCTCATTTACAACTTAAAATTCACAATCAATTTTCCAATGCAACAAATGTCTATACCCTCGTGTTATTCCAAACTTCTTTTCCACTTTTCAAGAAAATTCGTCTTTTTTCGACTTCGACGAAAATTTATCGCTACGTCCATGTCACGTGCTCATCACGTGCTAACCGGCCCTTCGTTTCTCCGCTTCATCGGCATTTTGCTTCGCTTGTCGCGGTTTTTAAACAACACGCGAACTTTTCGTTCATCTTTATTACTCTTCTCTTGTTGGAATACATTTAGCACTTCTCATCTCTTTAATTTGTTTTCATTCTCACTCCTTTGCCGGGTGCAAGCATTTACTCCATCGCGAGATATGCGACCCTCATGTACCGATGCGCGTGTATTACGCACTATAATCCCTTCATCTAAAAGTTCATTTTGTCAATATCGTTATTTTTCATTTTATTCCAGATCCTTTTATCACGATTTCAACGATGTTAGAATCTTGCGTACGGGTAAACCCATATTTAAAATGGGCGGAGGCAGGTAACTTTATCTTTTCTTACCTCAACTTTTATAATACTCTTTCGCTAATACATACTCCTATTAGATCTTCTCTCGGAGGTAACACACTCTTCTTTTATCCACAACTTCCTTATTACTCCTCAAAGCTCAATTGATAATATTTCACCCTAGGACACACTGTTACTGTCTTTGGCGCATCTGGATTTCTAGGCCGATATATTGTAAATCGTTTAGGCATGTCATTTTATTCGCCAATACACCTTTTCGATCCTAAAACTACTACAACCTCCTGCACTCGTTAACACTAACCTCTATTAGCTTGCTCCGGCTGTACTGTCATTGTACCTTATCGTGATGAAATGACCAAGCGTCATCTTAAAATATGTGGTGATCTCGGTCGTATCATTTTTATGGTATCTTGACCTTTACCCTTGGATTACTCATTTGTATACACCCCGTTAACGTTAATCAGGAATTCGATTTACGCGATACACAATCAATTGAAGAGAGTGTCCGTCATTCTGACACTGTTTATAATCTTATTGGCCGTGATTATCCCACCAAGTACGCCTATATTCCTTCTTCATTGTCGCATGTTGATCCAGTTTGTAAGCGATACGTTGACATTTTCAAAGAAATTTTGACTTTCAGCAAGTTCACGTTAAAGGAGCGTCCCGCATAGCAAAAGCTGTGGCCAAGTACGATGTTGACCGCTTCATACATATTTCTTCCTACAACGCTGACCCCAATTCCACTTCGGAATTTTATCGCACTAAGGTATACGCTACCTTATCTTGCCCAAAACTGTCCTGAATCTACTCACTGATTTATTTCATTTAACAGGGCTTCGGTGAACAAGCTGTTCGTGAAATCTTTCCCGAAACTACTATCGTGCGCCCTTCTCCTATGGTTGGTTACGAGGACAAGTTACTCAATAAACTTGCTGGCACAACTTATGTCTTTACCGTTAATAATATGAAAAATACTTTACGACCAGTTCACGTAGGTTCATACTTCAAGCCTCACTACTCTACTCTGGCTAACCCATTTCCCCGCTCCCTACTACGTGCAGGTAATCGATGTTGGTAAAGCTTTAGAATGTATGATCAATGATGATTCTACCGCATCTCAAACTTATGAACTTTATGGTCCTGAAGAGTATACTCTTGCTAGCCTTGCTCAGCTTGTCGAACGTGAAACTCTCCGGCCACGCTTACGCATTAACATGCCTAAATCAATCATGAAACCTGCCGCCCAATTGCTTAACCGCTTGCTCTGGTGGCCAATTGGATGTGGTGATACGATCGAACGTCAGTTTATAAACCAAAGAATTGATTCTAATGCTAAGACTTTTGCCGATTTAAACGTTACACCCGATTCCATTCCTTCTATCGCTTACATGTATTTACTGGGTTATCGCAGTTGGACTACCTACGATCTACCTCCCATGACACAAAAGGAACTTCTTGATGCTAAACGATACGTTCACGTTGTCGACGATCGTGAAGCATTCCATTAACAGGTTACACCCCTTATCCTCTACAAATTTCTCATGTTAAATCATTTTGACAAACTTCCCAAATTTTCAATATTCCTTGTCGTACTATACTCGTCGTTTGTGTGCCATTCGCATTAAATCATCTATCAATTAATTGTCCTTATTTCCCGCCTAAGCCAACACATGCGTATATACAAATCTTAAATACACGTTAAATTGACTTTGGTTACCTGGATTTGCGCTACTAGTCTTCCCTAACTTTTCAATCCAAAATCGTTATCTTCATCATTCCGTCTACCAGAGCGGTTTCCCACGATGAGAAATTCTTACTTGTCACATTTTCTTTTGGCGAAACTGACCCACAACATCTCGAATTATCATTCCGAGTTGTACGGAACGTCTTTGATGAACTCGAAAGGTTTAGGGATGGGCCGTCTCCGTTAACTTCAACCTTATCCTGTGGACATTCCACCCCCGAAGCTGATTTATGCGCTCGATACCGTTGGGCTAACTCGCGAAATACGTACGATTTATGTGAACCGGAGGCTTTTGCATCAGTTGCCATTAATTCACGTTTAACTGTCTGATAATTCTGTTGTACGTAAATTTGATATGCAGACTTCTGAGGGATGTGCAATGATCCTGAACCACGAGGTGCAGGACGAGTTTGCACTAAAAGTCCACGACACACACCACATCGTCGTTGTAATGGATCAATCGATTTGCTATGTCGCTGATAAACCTGTGTACAATCCTGACACTGCCATTCATACTTATAACTAATGGCGAACGAATGTTTGGTCGTCACACGAATTTCTTCATCAGTAAACGCTTCTGTTAATTTACGCGCCCATATTTTAAACTGTTTACCATGCGGATTATCGCGAATTCGACTAATCATAAAATTTGCCAAATGACAAAATTCGTGCGCTATCACATTCTTCAGCCGATATTCGTTATCAATTACTTTTTCTGCTAACTCAATGCACGCGTAATGTCGCTCACGCCATCCGCTCTGTGCTTTATCATCCTTAACCAATTCTCCACGCCATCGTGCTCGGCCCGCTGTTGTATTTAACTTCTTGGACCAGTCGAAACGTACTCCACCCGTTTCGCGTGATAATTGTTCGATTTTTCCTGAGCATACCCGAGCGTCAAATGCTTTGAACCACTGTTCTGCAAGCTCGTATTTCTTCACCTTAAAAGTTTTACATTTTGTAACAACTTCTTCATGCTGGTCTTTTCGTCCCCTCCCTTTGGGTGTTGCTACTGTACGCAATACTTTGGATTTCCGTGAACTTTTGGGTGTTGAGATTGCAACAGGCGAATCTCCAGATAAGTCTGTAGCGTCAATATGACAGTGATCCAAATTTTTAACTGGCGAATGCGTATCATTCCATGCATTTACTGTTGTAGGCGACCAAAATGTACTCTTACGAGAATCTCGCATTGCCGATGTAAACGGAGGTGAAGGTATGCGTGGCGGTCGTTTTGATGGTGATTTAAGTCGAGATTTTGGTGTCACTATAGTTACTGTATGCTTATTCGGCGATGGCATTGTCCGTACGGTACTGTTATAGCCATCACTTGACCGGTGACTCGTGGTTGTATGAAATAATTCGTCCCAACACGAATCCTGCGAACACGATTCTTCCGAATCCCAATTAGATTTATCTTGCACGCCACCAGATTCATGTGGTGAAGAGGATGAAGACGACTGTGACAAACATGTTCTCACTAATCTTTTAGAGCATGCGTCCACGCATGGGGTCGGTTCAGAGAGATTCAATGCATCTAGAGCTTGGGCTAAATCATCCGTACGAGTTCTTGGTTGATCATTCTTTTCACTGTCAAGTGACCAATTTTGCAGTTTTTGCAGTGCCACTTGGGAATCCGTTCTAACTGCTTCTTTGCTCGCGATGAAATTTCTGGCAGGTTTAGATGAATTATAAGTATCGTTGATCCGTGGACTGACTTCGGACATAGTTTGTACAGAGAGTTGCCACGAACGTACGTGTAAATCTAAGCGCCGTTGTGCTAGACTTTTAGCTTTGCGACGAGGTGTTTGTCTGGTTGAGAAGGATGGACTAGAGCTCTCATCCACGGCGAACCGGGTGGATTTTGTATCGCACAATTTTTCATTTTCTGGATCTGAAACTTTTAGACGTGAGAAATGTTGTCGAAAGAATGCGTCCAAATCACTTTCCGATTCAGTACTCGATAAAACAGAGCGCGGACTTGAATTGTGTTGTTTCGAGAGAGTTGGGCGGCTTGTTGCATTAGTCTTGTTCACATGATGTTTCGCTATTGAAGTTGTCGATGAAGAAGATGATGAGTACGCCTGCGTTTTTAAGCTTTTGGAGTGTATTGGAGTCGCGTGAACGGATTCAGCTGATGAAGGAGAATTCGGTAAACAATTTAGTCGCGCCATAACATGACGGATGAGTAGGAAGTAAGTTAAATCAAAGAAGCCGTATTAAAGAAAAAGGCAAACAATGAGCAGACGTGGCTGACTTAAAGACAGAACCACAGCGCTAAATAGAACAAGTGTAATCCAAAGATAACCAGAAGGTATAACGAGAGAAGAAGCCAAATGATTAAACCGTAGGAAACGCACGAACCCAGGTACGGACTTGTTTACTTAGGATGAACCAAAACTGATGAGGAACTGGTATGGACAACATGTGGCTGAGGGAGCTATACACTGTGGCGAGTGGTGTTGTTACTGGCCGTTGGACGGGCGATTCAGCCCTACGGTCCCTTGCATGGTCTCCCTCGCTCCTCCCTGTTTGGTGCTGCCCTCTTTCTTTCTGCATGACGTGCTCTTTCCTTTTTCTCCGTCCTACTCTTTCCATTTTCGTCGCTGCATTTCAATTTTTTCGGGGATTTTTTTCCCGTACGAGCTGGACTTTGATCAATGTTCAATATTTTTCTAATCTCATCCGTTCGTCTTTATCTTGTTCAGTGCTTTTATTTGTCTCTTGTTATCTCATCTCCTCAATTTTTCATCCAAATCTCTCTTTTACCTTTCCTCCAATTCCTAATATCTTTATGAATATTTTCACCCTACAGTGACCAATCTTTGCTCAATAAGTTAATACACATCTCCAAAACCTATTAACAATTTGTTCATTCGTAATGTCCACCACTCACTCCATTTCACCATGTCACGAGCAAACGGTCAAATCTGGTCCGTGTCACGTTGACCAAACTGGTTTCCACGTCTTCGTGCCTCCATGCGTATGTTCGTGTGTAAGTTTAACAATCTTGACGTTTCTCTTGACATACCTTATCCCTGTGAACCCAGGATCTCTATATAACCTTCAACTCTAATTCCATCAATCTCTGGTTTGCCTGACACCTAGACTCCTGACTAGCTTTCGTCGTCATACCTATCCCATTTCCCAGGTTGTCACCAAACTTTGTATTCTTACCACCCTGCTTCACTTAATGTTTGCTCTTAAACATACTCCGTACTTCCTTTCCCCACCTTACCCCCCTATCAATTCTCATGTCTTATAATATTTTTCCAAACATTCGCTCGTCCCTATACTCAAAAGTTCTTTATTCATCTTTCTTCCTTCCATACAAACTTCTCCCTCGTCCAACCCTTTTCCCCACACTTCATCGACAAACTTAAGCATTGATCCAACTAGCCTGTTTGCCATTTGTTTTGGATAAGGTCACTCCTCGGTATGCATTCTCGTACACTTCCCCGTTAACCATTACACCCTTTTCAACCGATCCTCGTCCATATCCGTACTACCTGACATACATACGTCACTGTCTTAACCATCATACCTCCATGTGTATGCAAAATAATATTTTGGGTTTAAGAACCGATTGTGCTCTAGAATCTACATTGTCAACCCATCCATTTACTTTCTGCAATATTTCTTATCACATTATCCGTATACAATGCATTAATTTCGCCTCAAATCATCAAATGTTTTACCCCTCTACAGGCAAACCATTCGTTAACTTCAATTTCCAGCCGTTCCTATACTATTGCGCTCAAGAGTAAAACACGATATAATCATCATCCATGATATCAATCCTCGAGTAAACCCAACACTCTTCAGAACAATTCGACAGGTAAGCCATTCATAACTGTAGCCTGAATCTTAGTCCCCGGGCTGAACGAATCAACCACCAAAATTACTAACCCCTCAATTTCTATCCTCGAAGAATCCGAGATATGATCGTCAGTAATATTACTGTAAACCAGATCTGATAACCAAGCCCATTGTTCCATTCTTTCATCCTATGATTTGCAGCAAAGTAACGCCTAAAATCAAACCCACCCATGTTCGCCCCAGACCGTTTTCATGCATCAGCGTGTGCTAGCAGCCTCTATGTACAAAAACCCATCTTTTATAGTTTAGGTACTATCACAAAATTTACATTTCAGGCTATACTTTGTACACAAAATGATCGTAATCAATACCACACCCAATTATCAGTGGACATCGGAGTCCCCGAGATCGTACCGGCTGTCAAATTGAAGGTAAATTTCAAGTCAAGATGCAACCAATGATGAGGATACCGTAACCAAATCTGTACACACTAAACTTACATTACTCCAAGGACCGAGGTATCAACTCAATTGTTTTACTTTCCTATTCGTATCCACTTGTAAAGCAAATACGTTCAAATTCCATACTATTACTTTCCAAAGTTAAGCAAAGTAAAGACTATACCGCAATGTTGTCTTCTTGCATAGATATTGTATCGTTAATCTCATTTGTTGTTCATACTCCCATTCGGAGTTTTCGTGGAATATAGAAGTTTAAACAAGTGTTTTGATCAGACCCATAAAATTTGTACCCTTCCTAACATTGATCAAAGAAATTATCTTTGCACTTTGCCTCTTATTTCCTAACTTGTAGGTGCCAACACGATCACGATCACATTTGACCTTTACCATCCCTCGTACTCGTGTTCGTGTTCATTTCTAGTAAGGATCATTTTGCGAAAATTTCCCTTCTTTCAACTTTTCCACGCTAGATATTTTCACATTGACCACCTCTTAGCAAGCTTATACACTCGTGAACAAAGAATCATCAAGCGTTCTCTCATCCTGAGCAACTTTCCTTTCTAAAGTAGCCAAACTGATTTACCCGTTCAATTTTCCAGGAATTGACCTACCCATCCATCGACTTTTCCAAACTCTCAATTACCTTTACACCAAGCTATCACAGTTCCAGCCTTTCCAATTCCACTGGCCGAGTCTGGCCAACCACACGTACACCTTTCTTTGCAATCAAGTAACCGCTACAATTGCAAGTTACAAAATGTTACTCTAAGAAAAGACCTCCTCTTCCTCTTCTGCCTTTCCTTCGTAGCCTTCGGCTGGACAGCCACGTTACCTAAAATCTCACACCAAAAGCACCATGTCCGGCGTTTCGCGATATCATCTGTACAACAAATTAATGCCTCTCGTCAGAATTACACCGAGTACTTGGTTGCAAATCTCGGAGTGCTACGCTAACAATCCATCGTCTGTGCCTTGATCCTAATGTTTGAGTTATCGTTAACCCATTGGTTGATAGTCAACTGCTGTACTGAGAACTAAGCAAAACCATCAATTGCATCAAAATTTTCAAGTATAAAATTGTCCTTGATCTCCGTTCAAATTCCATCTTCACCACATCAACTGTTTCTCTTCGCTCATATCACTCTCCCTTTTGTCAGAGTGTCTCCGCTATAAACTTCCTCTAAATTTTCTCATAAGTTGTTGTCAATACCTTTTTTACAAGTTCATATCGAAAAAGCGAAACGTACGTATTAACATTCATTTTAAACAATCGTTTGACAGAGTATTGCTTTATAAATTTCAATTGATTTTACTCAATTATTATGCAATTCCATACGATTAACAATAAACTGACTTGGCCTTATCACATCGGTTTTAGTAGGTCCAACGTGCGATTAAGTGCGAATACTGAGGATATATCTACTGCCCGTCAAAGGAGAGTATTCTGATAATCCATATTATCAAAAATGAGGAACTCTCTCGCAGGCACGTCTATTGTAGCGGCTGCCAGTCTGCTAATGGCTATGGTGAATACCACTCACGCAAAGCCATTGGGGATTCGTGTAGCTGAGCCAGATCCTGAGCCGTGTGACAATTCAATGATTGCCGATGGAGTTGCTGCTATGCCCAAATCCTCCATGGGTAGTTTAACGGATAGCGTTTGGCAGAGTATAGAAGCTGCCAGCGTACAACTGGGTACTTCAACTTCAATTGTGCCTCTCATGACGGTTGATAGCTTGGTGTAAAGGTAATTGAGAGTTTGGAAAAG
>WMKJ01000199.1:0-15360 GCA_009733715.1 Herpomyces periplanetae | reverse complement strand
TATTATTTTTCACCATGTACTGAATCGTCTTGCTCTTTAGACGAATTTCGTAATAATGATGACGAAGTCGTTCCATGCCGTCAACAATTATCGCTTTATGACGGGGCCACCTTTGATGACGTGGCTCACAATACTGCTAATTCACCTACCAGGTGTGATAATTTCGTTCAAGTGGGTCAAAGTATCAATGGTACTTTTACTACAGATGTATTAACGGCAACTAATTCACCGGATAAGGAAAAGTCTAGTGAACGCGATACCGTGATATCTGCAGCAACTACGTCATATACTAGAAATACTATTGATGATAGTGGATATGGACACTTAAGTTGGAATGATTTGTGGGATGAGGAAATTGAACTTGAAGGTGGAGAGGAGGAAAACAGTCAGAAGGATGCAGATTCACTTATGAAAGCTTGTGATAAACCTGAAAAAACAGAGTGTGATAAGGTTTTGGATGACAACGAGAGGGAAACGTTTGACGCAAAGGATGAAATTATCGATGAGAAGCAGAACTTAGTGCCTCAAATGTCATTTGAATTTAGGAGTTTGTTTGATCGAGCGCGACGATTGAAGCGTAAAGAGTCGGTTGTGCATCGTCCGGTTTCTTGTATCGAAGATTCACGATACATTGTTAATGGAATGGGAGGGGGAAATGGGCATGCAGTTGTGGCAAGGTCGGGAGGATCTTTGAAGGGGGAAACTAGAAGATGGACGGGACAATTAGTGCGAGTGGTGGGTGTTGAAATGGATAGATGGGCTATTTTGGGAGATAGGCGAAGGGGAAGGGAAGGCATTGCGTACCTTGAGCATGGTTATGATCAAGTTAAAAAATCTTCCACTCCTGTGCCGGTACCACCACGACAACAGCAGCCCCAGCAACCTTTTCCATCACAACTTCATTGGTGTAATGATCATGAAATGATGTTTAATTCATGTGACCAAGAGAATTGTTTTACAAGAAAAGGAGAAGATTATAAAGTTGGGGATTATGCTGGGGAAAAGTCGACGGACACGTTATATTGTCCAGACAACATGAAAGGAGGACACGTAGGAACACGAATTCTGAGCAGTTTGTTGCAAGTGGGTGGTGGGTCATCGGGTACAGGAGGAATGTTTACGAAATGGCCACGGGGAGGAGGCGGAGGATTGTTACGTCGAGTGAGGAGTGTTGTAGTTGGGGCAGATGAAGATAAGGTAGAAGTTTACGCAGGAGGGGGTGGTAACCAGTTATCAAGACGAAGTGGTCAGAGAATGATCAAAGATTCCGCTACTACCTCTACCTTTGGCAAACTGACGTATCGGAATTCGACAGTCAATTTATCCAATGTGAGCAATATTACGAATACACGAAAAATAATGGAACCGGCAGCGCGTAGGGAAGCCAAACCACCTGTAAAGGTGGTTGTATTATCTAGTGTGGAAGACGGTGGAGGATTAGTTAGGGAAAAGGTGTCGGATACACCAGTCAATGGAAGGGGGGGGGCAGGAATTAGTGGTATTTCATTATCGACTAAATCGACGTTTAAGAATTTAAATGTCAAGTTGAATACCCAGGGAACTATGGACGACGGAGGGGATGTTTGTTTGAAAGGGGCGGTAGTGTCGGGGACTTACAAAGTAATAGACGAACCCGCGACAAATACCTCAGTCGTGCAACAATCGTCTTCATCGCACCCCACATCGACGTCATCGTTGCCTATACCACCACAAATTCCCTCATTGGATAAGGGGAAGAAAGCCATTCCAAATACACAGACCATGGGAAAGTGTGAACCTAGGGTAAATGGTATATCATCATCGTCCAATTCAATGTTTCCGCTGAACCGAAGTTTTAAACTGTCTGGAAGCCGGCTTATGATGGGTCGAGGAAGTCATCTGTCATCGCAGATTGCCGGGAGTATGGCAGGATGTCGTTTGATGAGAGCGGGAGGAGGTAGTCGAGGAGTTGATGGGCGCGTACGGGTCGGGTGAAAAGAGGGGAAATGTTTTGGAAGGGGAAGATAGCAATTCTGCAACACGATGACGGGGTAGGGAGAATGTCAGTTTGTTACGTGTTTGATTTAGCTTAGAGAGCAAGGGAGGAATGTTGGCAGTTTTAGGTGTTGCGTGGATGGGTGGTTATGATAGGGTAGGAATGTGAGTGGGGGTGGGTAGATTGTAGCTGAGTGAGGTCAGGTTTGATATTTTACAGATTGAGGGAGGGATTATTTGGATGAAAGGGTGTAGCAGGATTTTAGGGGTGATGATCACTGTGCATAGAGAATTTGCATGAGATATGTTTACAATGGGAAAAGATGGGTTAGGAGTGGTAAAGGCGGTGAGGATATGAAAGATTGTTCTATGTATTAGTATATAAACAGAATGCCAGATGATTGAGAGGGTGGGCCAAAGAAGTCGAATTTGTAAAAAGAAGTTGGTTAATCGTCAAGAGGACCTGACCACGAAGCGGCTAGGGCAGAGCAGCGAAGGGATGGGTAAGGTTTACAGTTGGAGCTGTTGTGGTAATTAGAGGTGGATAAGGGGTGAGAAAAGAGTAGATAATGGAGATAAGTAGCTAGTAAATGTTTGCATATGGGGGGAAGGGTAGAATAAGCGGCGGGGGTAGGATTTGACCGAGCCAGGAATAGGGTAAGCGGTAAACCACCGAAAGGATTTTCTCGATTCAACAGAGTAGGGGTGAGGGCGAGGGTGGTTGAGCATGATGAGGAGACAGGAGAGGATGAGTTTGAGTGCAGAGACAGGTAAGCGGACAGGGAAAAGGTGAAAGCCGGGCAAGAACAATTCCAGGCGTGTAAACGGATTTCGTGGTTAGCAGGAAGAGCGTGGTAGACGGGGGGAAGACGGGGATGAACGTTGGGATTAATGCAGCGGATGCGATCACGATCGAGTAGGTCGAGTGCGGGGATGAGTAGGTTTGGGTAAAGGGAATGTAAGGAACGGAGGGTTTCGGGGGGAAGATAATTTTCCAGAGTAGATAGCGTATTATGATTAGATGATGAGTTTAAGGATGTTGAAGGGTTAGTAGAATAAGACGGTAGGATATCACGAATGAACGAGCGAGACATGGGGAGGGGAATGTAATAGTAACTTTAACGGGATGAGTTTTGAAGGGTTTTAGGCTGAGAGTGGATGAAGAAAAGAGTGGAGGGGTATTGGGGGCACGGACAAGCATATGTATGCACATGCACATGCACATGCACATGTATTAGTGTAAGTTTAGGATAGCGTGTGCGGGAGAGCGAGCGATTGCGATTACATTTTAATTTAAATACATATTCTACTAGTACACAGGATCATGCAAGAGTGGGAGTGGACATCCGCTGTTATTCACCGACATCAACGCATAAATTAACATTTATTCCATTCAAGTCCCCTTCAGTAATTCACCTCAGGCCCCCATACCTTTTCATCCACGCCGTGCAAACTTCCCTCGACTATAAAACTTCAACTTCTTGCTCCCCAAACCAAAATCATCGTAAACATTTTACCCGATTAGGAAAATATCGACGCGCCAAAGGGCTTGTCCACGTGATCTTCCGGGACGAGGTTTTTCCGCCCGCGAGACCCTGATAAGGGGTCTATAAATAGGAACCAGCCCGCAATTAGTCAGCGGGCGCTGGATCGGGAAGGATCTTGGTCGCGTGCTGACTGTGCCGGAGTTAGGTAAGCAGGAGTGCCGCGGCTTCGGCAAAACGCGGTCCGGCGGGACGCGGCGGCTATTGTTCCGGGAGATTTCATGCTTGAGATTTTGATTATCGCGGGGGGTTTTTATCTTGTTTTTTCCATTTCACTCGTTTCTTCAAGTTTTTCTTACTTTCACTTTCGGAAGAAATTCCGCGCACTGTTGAGGTTGGGCGCAAGTTTCGATAGTTAAGTCGTGTACGTATACGTGCTTGCGCGATGTTGAGTAAATGATACTGAGTGTTTGAAATTGGGAGAATTTAGTGTGTACAAAGACAGGTGGATTCTTTGATTCATTTATTCAAGGTAAATTCACCGTAAATGTTTGTATTAGCGTCGAATTGACCAAGTCGACGTGTTGCTTTACTCTTCCATTACCCTATTTATCTTATCACTCGTTTATGCGTTCCCTTGCTCCTTGGTTCATTCGTTTGTTTCAGAAAGCTTTCGTTTTTAATGTATACAAACTAGCCTTTCCGTGACAATATCAAAAATATCGTAAGAAGGTGATTTTCCTTAACTTGACTAATTGGTTGCTCCATATATCTACCATTATCTCCCCTGCTAACGATTTCTCCGTACATGTAACAGTTGCAGTGATGATTGAGGCATAAGCAATTAGCGATCCCAACGATAGTGTAGTGTTTACGACTTGTATGTGTGTGGGCACTTGAGTTTGCTGAAACGCAAGCTGTAATATAACATACGCATACACCCGCCTTATCGTTTCTTATCGTGAAAGCTTCCAGTATTAGTATACAAGCTTTTCGAAATTAAGTGCTCAAGTGTCAACGTGAGCCTGTGCATTTGCACCACAGCCCAGACTTATATATGACACTTACGTATAACTTTCTTAACAAGTCGCTTTAACTGCTCTTGTGACTCTTTGCCAGTGAGTGAACGAACGTTTGCACTTGCATGCATGCATGCATGCATGCATAAATTTGTGCGTGCGTATTTGTGTGTACATGTGTGTGTATATACGTGAAACCAGTCTAACTTAACGTGCATTGCTGGCGTTTGGTCCGACTTTCGGTGACAAGCTTACACGCCACGCTAGGGTGAAAGATAAAAGGCCAGCCGTGTGTCTTAGCAAGTCAGGCAATTTAAAGTGACAGTGTCATCCCCACAAACCCAGGCTAGATTTAAAGCAAATTTCTGCGCATCTACTCCAGGACATCCACTGCTCACACCTACTATCTGCAAACAATCTCTCCCAGACGTTTACATTTGGCAAGCTTTTAATGGTTAACCAGAGGCCTGTCAAAATTCTTCGCATCATCAGGTTGTTAGTAAGTGTGTGTGTGAGTGTAATTGTGACCGGATCGGCTCGTTCAGGCATCCTAGCGCATTTTTCACTAGGCAAGTTTAATGGTTTCATACGCTACCAGGGAACACACAGAGTTTCTGAACACACACCTGTGAAGATAAACGACATCACTCTTCCGGTCGGGATTTGATATCCGGATTCAACGAGTGTAACGGGAAAATTAAAGTATATTGCGTGGAAACATTAACGCCCGCGCGCGCGCTAAAATTTGTGCTTGATAGAGGGATATCACACGGGTGTAGTCGAGTGTGTGGATAAAACAACGCTTTTGCCAAGTCATGTCCGCTTCACGAAGTGGTTGCGTTACCACGTCTATCGATATCGCGATGCCCGGTAGTATTTTGAACTTGTCTACGGTTGACATTACACCAGATAGTAAGAAGGGAAACACCGGTGGAGGGGGACGCATGATTTGCAACAGTGGCATAGATTCCAAGATGTGTGATGCCAACGAACTAAGTAAACTTATTCTCTCCGACGTAAATGAAAATGCCAGATACCCAAGCGACAATAATTTGATTTCGGGTAACAGTGACTTCGACAAGTCAAATATCGACGTTAGAGTCATCGAAATACCGTCAACGGATAAGACTGGCCAGACAAACAGTTCCAAACGCAACTGTGGAAAGCTTACTGATTCGTACGGAAACCCGTTCACTTTACCCGATTATTCAATCAAAGATATCCGAAATGCCATTCCCGAACGGTGCTTTCGACGAAATGGATTGCGCGGCATGGGTTACATTGCACGGGACCTAACGGCCATAATTATTGTTTTCTGCTTAAGTTACACTTTTATTCGACCGGAGTACATTGCAAATAAAGCGTTGCGCATAGGACTTTGGACAGCATATTCCGTTGTCCAAGGCCTATTCGGCACAGGAATCTGGGTTCTAGCCCATGAATGTGGACATCATGCTTTTTCCGAAAGTAGACTTTTTGATGACGTTGTAGGATGGATTTTCCATTCCTTACTCTTGGTCCCTTACTTTTCATGGCAAATCAGTCATTCAAAGCATCACAAAGCTACCGGCAATATCGAAAAGGATATGGTATTTGTCCCATATACTGCACCGCCTAGTAAAACCATTACTGGTGCACAAAGTGGGCGTATGGTTAATCCTCTTTTACAAAAGCGGGTTAAACGTCAACTACCTTCAGCTACCGTACCTCCTAATGATACGCAATCTTCAAAATTTGGAAAATCTGATCAGGTTTCTGGATCCCGTAACAAACCAAGTCACCACCATGATCACAGTGTTGCATTTTACTTACAAGACACACCGCTTGCTACGGCTTGGAGTCTCTTTCAACAGCAACTATTTGGATGGCCTATGTACTTATTGACTAACGTAACCGGCCATAACTTTCATTCTCGACAACGGGAAGGAAAAGGAATAGGAAAGCGAAATGGATTCTTCGGCGGAGTTAATCACTTTTTCCCATCGAGTCCACTATTTGAAAGAAATCAGGAATACTTAATACTTCTTAGTGATCTCGGACTTTGCCTAACCGTAGGTCTACTGTATATTATCGGCCAAAGATTCGGTTGGGTTAATTTATTGATCTGGTACGGTATCCCTTATTTATGGGTTAACCACTGGCTTGTAGCCATAACTTTCTTACAACATACGGATCCTCAGTTGCCTCATTATACGTCAAACTCATGGACATTTACCCGTGGTGCAGCAGCTACGATTGATCGTGATATGGGGTTTATAGGTAGACATATATTTCACGGAATCGTCGAAACTCACGTTCTTCACCATTACGTGAGTAATATACCATTTTACAATGCAATCGAAGCTACGGAAGCTATTAAACCCGTTATGGGAGTTCATTACCGAAGTGATGTTAAAAGAGGACCAGTGGGCTTCTTACACGCTTTATGGAAGTGTACACGGTGGTGTCAATGGGTTGAAGCGTGTGAATCTGCCCAAACGGAAGAGGAGAAGGGAGTTTTATTCTTTCGCAATCCAAATGGATTAGGAATACCCCCCGGCAATCATTTTTAAACATCAAAGTAGTGCAGCCGCGAAAGTATGCACGCACACCACACTCCTTATGCATGTCACGATGAACGTATTTTTGTGCGTAATCTGTGCTTTGTTAGGATAATTTGGGGCAGAGTAGTATTGCTAAACCGTTAGAATTAATGTGTTGGTAGTTCTATTCGATCATGTCTTTGTCTTTATTAACACTATTGTACTCCCCAGCACCGGCCGCCGTGGGCGCGGGTGGAAGTTTTACAGTTCCGGTTGAATAGTATAGCGTATAATAACGTAAACCCATAAACACCCAAACTATTCCCAGCGCGAGGGCAGCGGCAGCTCGTCTGGAGAGGATCCAGCGTAATTTTTCGACCTGTAGTTTCGCATCGCTGTTTAACATTAGGGAGATTTTTAGAGTTAATTCATGCTGCTGGGCATCAAGACTGCGATGAATACTACGCACTGAGTCACGATGGTCTTCCAGCATACCGCGGAGACTGTTACGCAGGCTGATAAATTCCTGGGCCATGCGTAAACTAAGAGCATCGAGATCATTCTGGAGGGCGGTTGTACGTTGACTACGGACGCGTTGGAGTTCAATTTGCCGACGAGATCGCTGGAATTCCGCACGAAGTTCATCACACGCGCATCGAAACAGATACGCGTTATTAGCGGCTTCGGCCTGCGTCAGCATACTCGATAGAACGACTCGTTCCCGGTGGCGAAGAATCTGGGTTATAACGTTTACTAGACCTTCCGCTTGGTCGCGTGAGAAGCCCGCTTCGTTGATGAAGCGTTGGTACGCTGTAAACGTATCCATGTAGGTACCATGGTTAGTGGCGGTGGAATCGTCAGTTTCGCTGCCATCGCCGTCGCCGTTTTGGTTACCGTTTGCCGGAACCAGCGCGAGCTGCCGTTGTACCGCGCTGTGCTTTAACGTTCTGCACCACTGTCGCTCACGCGTCACCACCTTCAGTGGTTTTTGCCCGTTCCCTCGTCCCAAGAGTGTACTCACTGCTCCTGCTCGTCGTGCCCACGTAACCCATTTGTGTAGCATTGTAATTGCATATAAGCGTAAACGTCGGAGGAATCCGTGTCAATGTCGCTGAGTGAGCGCCTCCTCGCTCACTTTACACGCTTGATCCAGCGCGCAGTAGCACTTGTCTCGTCGAACTGCCGCGCCGTTCCACTTGCCCTAAACCTCTTCCATGTCACATGACATCCTGTCCGACAAAGTCTCGTGACGACGTGAAGCGAGTTGGAAGAGAATGAAATTGGCCCATTGGGCGAAATTGACGTACAGCCATACTGGGATTAATATACATGATTTATGATCCCTTGCACGAACTCACACAAGATGTGATATCTAGTAAAACGATTAGCTACCTGCAGAAGCGGACGCTCCACGGGACCGGTGGGTACGCCGTTTCCGCAGCGAGGGGGAATCGGGATTTTCCGGGTGGGAGGCATCGTGATGGGGAGAGGAAGAAGGGGGGGAAGGATTTGGGTCGACTTCGCACTTGTCACCACCTTGACCAAACTCGTTTACACGGGTGTAATCAACTTTGTACTTCCAGCTTTGGTATAAGTAAATGAAGAATACTAAATCGTCACGAAACGTAGCCAACCGATGCAGAGTGGGCATCTTTAGCGTAAAGGCAAATAAATCTGACATGTCAAACAGGTCAGCCTGACGTAGTCCATGTAGACGTGCATGGGCTTGTTCACAAATCCGTACTCCGTAACTTACCGTCGATAAACGTGTTAAGAAACTTGTACATCATGGCCTTACCCGGCATATGGGCTACGGATTTAAGGCGATAATTAATGTATAATGACGGTAACATCATTAAAAAACCGTAGGCGTAAACCGAGCCTACTAAAGTCTGAATCACAAACGAATAGATGGACTTATGTGATTGATAAAATAATGAGTATCCAGCATAGGCTAGTAAGAGTGGAACGGCAGCTCGATACAAATAATAAAACGCTATTGCATCATACTCTTGTGTTTTTCGCTCGGTTACCGATAAAGGGTGCTTATCCTCGAAACGCAATCGCCAACCAAATATCGAACTATTTGGTGACTTTCGCAGGCGAACGTTAACGGTTTTGCCAATTTTCCACATTTCAATGGCAATACCGGTAAATTGTCCAATTAGTACTACCCAACTAGTATTCTCATTATTGTCCATGAGATACAGTAAAATGATAGCTTGCATTACAATGTTAGCTAGTATGGTACGAAAGGATACGCCGATATTATCCTTTTTATTACGCCAATGGCTGACATCATTTTTGAAGGCGAGTAACTCAAACAGTGAATGTAATACGCTTACGGCTGCCGTCAGAGTCAATAAGTAAACGTTACTATCCGTCAAAACTCTTTTCAATTCTTCAAGTTCAGAACCGTCCCCGGCAAATGAAATGCCACCATGACTGGCTTTTTGGGCATTTTGCTTCATTCCCTGATCCAGCGTAGCCATTAAGCTAAATTTCCACATTTTAGAGTTATTTAACGTGATACGGATATCCAGTTCTGAAACGGTATTATTAATTTCAATCATTTGACTTCTTAATTGCCAAAATGTATTTGTAAAGAGGACTGGGTAATACCACCCATTTTTACCAGTATCATCTCGTGCACCTGTTCGCTCTAACTGGATGTATTGAGCTACGGCGGGATGAAGATTGGCGTAAGATTGAGTTCCCATGTCGGGGATGAAGGACAGGGTAAGATTAGGATGGTAGTACGATACAATTTTGCGATTACGTTGCGCTTTATCATCTTGATCCTTAGGGTGATTTTCTCCCGTGAGTTTTGAATCGTGTTCTAGTAAGTTTCGCAGTTTAACCAATTTTCGCTTGGGTAAGTACTGGTTTAACGGTCGCGTAAAATAGTAAGCTCGACTTGTATCGTAGTCCGGTGAAGAAGGATCCATTGTATATCCTGATATACTAATGTAATAATGAGCCCAGAGAGTTCCATTGTTTTGCATGATATTATCAAGGTAAAAAGTTTTCCGAATAATACGCTCATCGCTAAAGTTTCCAATGTGAAATTTCTTTTCATTAACGATGAACGCTGCATCTGGTAGTTGATCTACTGATATAGGTGGAGCTATTCGCGAAGAGGAAACAAATACTCGTACATCTACCATGGTGTCATCCGGCCAAATTGGCATGATATGTTGTGGTAGTGGATCGAACGTTACTTTGTTAGAGCCTGTATCCCATGATTTTGAAGGTGTATTTTGCTTGGAAAACTCAGTATCAACCGTTTGGGGTTTGCCACGCAAGATAGTTAAACCCTTTGTTACGATGAATTGGACAAGCATGAAGATAGTTAGCATGCGAAGAAATCCCGTTACAAAGTTTAATATTCCTTTGGATCCGCCAGGGTTATTTGACTTTTCATTGTGTTCCTCTACACGTTGGAGATTGTCCTTTGAAGTAGTGGTGTTTTTTTCCCGGGTACAATCCGACATGATATAAAAATAGAGCGTGAGGGTGTGAAATTTTATGTTTGGTAGGCTTGAATACTTGTAAAACTTTCCCCAAGAATCAGACGCGTTAAATCCCTGTGAAAAATCCGGCTTGCTGAACACTTGAAGACGTACAAAATCGGGTGTTTAGTATTTTACCAAATTTGTTCGAATTTCAATCCTCCTTTTGTACGTCAAATCATCCACAACACACTGACCTGTATATACCTGTAACCCCTGACCGTGCAAAAAGTTGATGAAAAGTTACCACCCCAATATACCCGCACAATATGCCATAACACATCAAACTAGCAGAGTTACGCCGCCTTCAAATCACGATCCCAATAAATAACCGTCTGCTCTAATGCCAGCTCGGAAACGACGCAGAAAACTTTCGCGTCGCCGTTTCAGCGCCAATTCTACAGATCATGTGACCTCCTGGAGCAGCGGGCCGAGTAGGGACGGGGCCGAGGCCGAAGGCGAGGGCGAGGAGCGGAGCCGAAAGCCGAAGGGTGTGGTTGTTGGGTTAACGTGGGGGGGGGCCGGGCCGAGTTTTGGAGTAAACACGGGCGCAAGATTTTGGAAAAAGTTTGCGACAAAATGTGAAGCGCATCGCATCGCATCGCTCTGCTTCGCTCGATTAAGGTCTTCTTCTCCATAATCCTAACCTCCTTCACCACCCTTTTCTTCATCTCTTCTTTACTTTCTCCCCTGCTCCCTCTTGTCTCTTCTGCCTACACGGCCTGCTCTTATGCTTGATTGCGTACTCTCTACCGTCCAAAGATTACCCCAAATAACCATTCTAAAAACTTCTATTCGGATACTACAACAGTTAAATAAGTACTTTTCCCGCTTGTCGAATCATATCATTTCATTTTATCTTGTCCTTTCCCATATTACCTTGCTAATTGTGCCCTGTGGTAGCGTAGTATATCTTTATCACATCATCTCATCCCTACTTCCACATCCACTCCCTCCCCTTCCCTTATATTCACATTTCAACATCCCTCTCCAAAAGTATTTTTTTTGTACTATACACATTCATCGTGTATTCAAAATCTCTCCTCTTCTTATTCCCTTCTCCTCCATCTCCCCCTCCACCCTCCTCCGTCTCCCTTTCTCCCTATCGAGTCAGCCTTAAACTTCTCCAACTTTTTCCTACGTTCCCGTACAAATAGGTTTATATCGTTAATATCTATCTACTCGTTTCTCTTCTCCTCGCTCTCACTTCGTTCATATCACCCTTCATCATGCTGGGCGATAAATCGGCCTCTACGGATTGCGACGCTGTATCGACAGTCTCACTTACTCACGTCGATACTTCACCCGTCGTGTGTGTATTGTACGGCAACACTGACAAGTCTCTTTTTTTACTTTCTTTGTTTTCTCATTCTCTTCTCCTGCTTTCAACGCTTACTCTCTCCTGTACGTTTCACTCCATGTCAAAAAAATACCTCCAAACTTACTTGTTTTCACATGTACAATTCCTCCCCAGTTCATTTTTTCTCGTCTGACCCAGTTTCCGCATTTCGTTCAGTTCATTAGAGGCATACGTTAACTTTTAATACATCAAATCCCCTCCCTCGTCTTCCATTGCTTTCATACCCATTTACCCATTCCCTTATTGTGCCCGCGTATGCGTATTACTCGTGCACATCCCTAAATACTTCCGCTCACTCCGCCTCCGCACTTCTACTTCGTCCTGACAATCTATTGTCTTACATCTCCCATCTTCCTCATGCCCAATCAATTCAATCGTCTGCTTATCCGCTATTACACGCCCTCTCGTGAATCTCCCTCTACATGTTCATACCCTTCTTCTACCATAAACACTTTAATGGACCTTTATCCGATCTTTCATCGGAATATCCCTTTCCAGGAATTCCCCCAATAACCCGTTTTCACCTAATCATCATCTCCATCGTTAAACATAAATATTCTAAACAATTGTACGGTTTAGCTGTGGATCATCCTCGGGTACTTCTCCTCTTCATTTAGCCGCAGCTCGCGATCTGGCCCATGAATTTCATCGTAACCGTGTTCAACTCGTCTACGGTGGTGGCACTATGGGCATGATGGGTGAGCTTGCTCGTACCCTTGTTAGTCTGTCCGGTCCCGATAGTGTTCACGGTTTCATACCTGAAGCATTATGCAAGTATGAACAGGACTGGAATCCTCCTCCTCCTCCTCCCCCTCCTCTATCCCCGTCTCCCGGTAATCCCTCTTCCTCGTCTACATCTCACAACGCTCAATCTCCCCTATCATCAACCACCTGCACCCCTATCGATCCCTCCGTTTACGGCCGCATTACCATCGTTCGTGATATGCATACCCGAAAACAATGTATGGCTCGTAAAGTCATCGCCGGCCCTCCCGGTAGCGGCTTTGTTGCCCTTAGCGGTGGCTACGGTACTTTTGAAGAATTAATGGAAATGACTACCTGGAATCAACTTGGCATCCATGATCGACCAATTGTAATTTATAATGTTAATCGATACTGGGATGGTTTGCTCGCCTGGATCCATAATGCTGTAGCCGAAAACTTCGTATCCCCTGCTACGGCTAACATCATCGTTGAAGCTACTTCTGCTCCAGCTGTAATTCATGCCCTCTCTGAATACTCCGTTTCTCCCGGTAGGATTTCCGTTAACTGGGACAATATTTTGTGATATCTAAGCCAAACATATATATATACGTATACATTCCCCCCAATGCAAACCCTCATTTTATTGTACCTACCCACCTTAACTTACCCTTTCCAAAATCCAATTCATTCTATTCACCACTATTGCATCAAACACCCCGTCTTACCCCGGGTACAAGATTTTCTTTTCTACTCATCTCAGACTCTCATAAATTCTTCCAAACTTGCACAATCTCCCAAGTATACCGTTGTAACGTCCCGTATACGGCCCTCATCTACCCTTCTAAACTACTACAGGCATACATTTATATCAGCCCGTGTCGTTTACTCACTCTAACATGCTCTACAAACTAAAGTATAAATGAAACTAAAGCCCACATTAACTGAATTACACGCAGATGTTCATCGCTCAATCAAGTATAAATTAACGTAAATTTCGACGCATTAAACACAACCACCCCTATCAAGTAACCTGACAAGCATACATGGAGGATGTAACTCACTACCAAGTATGAAAGAAATATTGTAACTCGGTGAAAACTGAAAAACCAAGACGGCACAAGCAGTGAAACTTTACGATAACAAGGATAATCGCTGCCTTTAGCTGGCCTTAAACATACCCAGGCTCACACGCGCGAATCGCAAACTAAAGTACCATCATCATTGAGCGTGTAACTTCCAAGGCATGATGCAACGGAAACTTCGTTCCCACCCGTGTAGTACACTACTCAACCCGTCTTCCCAACGTATACCTATGTGATACCAAATTAATCATATTCCCATCCCAGGTAGGGAAAATCCGAAGCCCGGAACCGCCGGTGGTACACCGACTGTATTTGCCTCTTGTCGAGGTGGACTTGGTCGCTTCGGTGGCGTAGCACGATTACTTCCACTCGAATGCCGAGATGCACCGTGGTCAAACGACGCTGGAACACTTCCTCGACTGCGAGGTCCACCCGAATGACCAGAAGGGCCGTGATGTGATTTATGCCGTGATGAGGGATCAGGTTGAACACGTTTCGAGATTGCTGCAAAAGAGGATTTCATGCCGCCAACCGAATAATTTTGGAATAAAACATGCAATTCAATAGCCATATTAGTCGAAACGGTAAAGGATTGAAAAATAATCTTCCGTGTGCTCCTCCCTGACCGTCCAACTGACCACACGGAAAACTACGTAGAAAAACTGTACTAACCTTTAGAAGAGACACCCGCTCCAATTTCGATGTCTGGTTCTTCTACAATCATTCCTGATTCAATCGGCTTACCGCCTGTTCCGCCGTATTCTGCATTAAGCATCCACTTACAATCCGCTTCTGTTAAGGCATCAATGGGAATAACGCTAATTCCCGTATTATAATCACTACATTCACGAGGTCCAAATCCAACTCCCCAACGTGTCTATAGAGAATTCGCATATCAGCCATTTACCCTTCCTGTGGTGTAATAAATGTATGATAAAATTATCATCCGTTAACTCACCTGGCGAGCTTTCGACAAAATCTCTGGATCCGTTATCTTCTCCATGGCATTTTTTGCGCTAATAGCATCATCACGATTGTACATCTTAACAAAGGCATGCCTTTTTTCCGGGTTAACAATGACACTCTGAACTTTTCCGTACCGGGAAAATATTCGCTCTAAATCAGGTTCAGTACCCGTTACACCACCCACAAAGAGTGTACGACTTAAAACTTTAATGTGACCCTTTGGTATACTTCTATCCCATAATAAAAATTTCGCCGATCCTCGAGATCCTGAATCCCCCCCACCTGGACTTGAGCCTCTTAAAGGACTACGTTGACGATAATCCGATTTACCTCTTCGAACACTACCACCACCTCCATTACCACCACTGTTACCGCTACCCGAATTACCATTACCGCTACCTCCACCACCTCTTCCACGCCTATCTGAATCGAACTGACCAGTTTCTTTAATTGAAGAATGTGATTCATAAGACCCATATACCGGGGAATTTCTTCGATTGGGTGGACTATATCTATCAGGTCGATATTCGGGAGATCTGCTCCTTGCTCTAGAATCCCTTGAACGTTCTGAAATTCTTGGATCTTTCATATAGTTATTATTTGAGCTAGTACTTCCGTTAACACCATTATTATTATTCGACAAGGAAGATGCCAACCCAGAGCTAGATGGTATAGCTATTTGTCCTAAATTTGGCAATTGATGTACCCCCAGTGCTGCTAATACTTGAGCAATTTG
>WMKJ01000198.1:0-15514 GCA_009733715.1 Herpomyces periplanetae | reverse complement strand
CTCCACCTCCACCTAGCAAGCCATGCACGCTAGATATTGGGGTTAACAAAAGTGTTCAGAGTGAGAATCTCCAATCAATTAAATGGTCTGGCAGAGAGTCAATATCATTTGAGGAATACAATATTCCTTCTTTAAGACTTGCGTCAATGGTATGGCGAGCCTGTGAACATGAGCAAAAGAACGTATTAATCTTGCTCTCGGGGAATAAGGTGCGACATATTCTTCTGGACTGCGATGAGTCGGAAACTAATACCGACTCAGGCCACTCGGTCAAGTCGTACAAAATTCTGGATCGAATTATATCAGAGCACCAAACATTTCAATTAACGGGACTATGTTCCACGGACCAGGGAAACTTTGTCATCTGTGGCTACGAGTACTTGGATGATCCAAGTATGGTTAATCATGAGTACACGGAGTTCTACGGCAAGTTAATGTTCATGAACGAAAAATCGGGACAGCTTGTAAATCTTAGTAACTTTTACGGAATATTAACAAGTTTGCGATGGAATTCAACATCGAAAATTCTGTTGTGCGTGAGTACAACATTTCGTGACAGCTCAATTTACATTTTTTGGAGCCTTCCGGAAATTTTCTCTAGCTGTATTAGTATAGCTAAAGCTTGCATTGATTGTCAATGGATTTCTGAAACGGAATTCGTCGTATGCGGCCATGGCATTTTTGCCATTTACGATGTGTCTTTGCTCCAGGTAGAAGATTCTTATACTTTATCGGAAGCAAATGAACCGCTTATAGAAAACGTGTCAACGACAATTAAATGGGAAAAAATTGAGTATGATCCAATTTGCGATCTCATTATTGTGGCATCATTTATCGAAAACCGTCTTGGAATTTACCGTCGGCACCCGTATAGTAATGAAACGGATTCATATTCGTTTGCACATGGCGCCAGACGTTTGTGTACTATGGAGTATCCTTACGGAACAATTGAACATTTTGAATTCCAGCCAATTAACAGGAACGTTAGGACAAAGGAAGACAGCCCACGGATTATTTCTGTTACCACGGATAAAGGCTTTGTGGACTTTCTAGATGTTGGTAAATTTGAGGATAAAATCAACTTGTGTCACCGGTTTTACCCCGACCTCACGCGAAATCATGAGTGTGATAAGGATACTGATGAACAACTTTTCCTCACCAACTTTTCACCTGACGGTGGCAACCTCATAGTTTTCACTAACCATAATCGCTTAATATCTTGTAATCCCTTGAACGGTAAACAAACGAATAAATCATCCCCCTTGCAATCATATCTTCCTGTGCATTCAAATGATGCTAAACTTGAAAATGTTTTTCATCGCCAACTATCATTTCGCGATCATGATTTATTACTTGCTCTTGCCATTTATTCACCCACTCATACACTCATCAAGATTGTCTAAACATGAAATCATTATAATCACCTCCTAAACTATCCACAATATATACTCACTTCATGCTACTTTAAACCCTGTTCCCTCCCATACACTTACACACTGACTCGACCACCCTAGCTCAGACTGGCAACTACCACCGCCAAAACCCGTTTTGCTCTTGCCAAATGCGGACTGCTATGATTTGTTTTTCTCAGCCCTAGAAAACCATCTCATCTTGTTCCCCACGTTCTTTCTCTATGGGGACGCGCTCTTTACTTATTCAACCGGCGTTGTTTGGCGTGTTCGGTGTAAAGCGTATTTGGGAGCAATGATATTATCACCGTCAAAGAAGAGCCAGTTCTGTAGGGGTTGCTCTCGTTGACTCAATACGTTTATAACATCTTGACTTAAGTATGCACCGATAAATGAAGCCGTGGGCGGTAGTTCTGCGGTTAAGTTGAGCAAAAATAAACGTAGAAATTCTGGTGTAAGTGATTCTTGTGGTAATCCTAGTGTACGATGCTTGTGAATTGCCATGTGCACATAATGTTCAATATATGTCATATCTGCCTCGGGATCTATTTCATCGTCATCACCGTTAAGATTTTCCTCTTTTTCTATATTCTCATTTGTTTCGCACACCTCGTTCGGCTGGGCTGACACAGTTGTTGTAATAGTAGTATTATGCATTTCAGCCAGCTTGTCAATTTGATCATCGGTTTTATCGTAATTTTCCGATTCCGTGCGCGCAGTTTCTTCCGGTTTTGTGCGTTTGGGAGGTGGCACCAAGGGGATACTGGGGAAGCATAACTGATATTCAAACCATGCGCGATAACATGCTAACAGTGGCGTAACCCTCGCCATACGTCGTTTTGACACTAATATTTCCCTGGATAAAGGGGAGGTTACAGATACCCTCATTGAACAGTATTTCTCCTCCTTTTCAACAATTTCCATACGTTCGTTATCCCACATACTTCCGGTATGTGCGCTACTTCCAGTTTCGGAGCTGGCATCAGTGTCGGCGAAGCTGGGTTTACCAGCTTTAGAGCGGCTCCCTTTAACTTTTACGGATATAACGCGACGGGTTAAACTTTCGCGACCAACTTTGGTGGGAGTTTGATCGTAGGATCGTTCGATAATGTAACGATGTTTTATTAGATCGGCAAAGACAAAACCGTAGAATCCATTTATACATGCACCGTAGAAAGGACGACCAGCTCTTCTGGCTAATATATTCACACGAGACATATCGTGAAAGGGTATATCTGTAGCTATAATTAAAGAAAATTGACGGTACCATTCCGGATCACGCGATAGCAGACCGGGTTCACGATCTACGGCCAAGCGAACGCGTGGATTCATGTGGGCTAGCTCGATGAGGGCTACATCGGCGCGATTTTTACCGATATTTTCACGGGGGTCACCGGCGAGGAATTGGGCAAAAAAATCTTGTTGGGTTAAGACACTTTCTTCGTGTATAGTGAGGGCACCGACTCCGGCCAGTACTAAATTTTTAGCAATTTCATTGCCTAGAGCTTTACACGTTATGAGTAAAATGTGAGCTTGACGAATTTTTTCTTGAGCGCGAAACCCCCACAAGCGAATTTGTCGATCGTACAATGCTACTTCGTCAGCACTGATTCCTTGGGGTTGGTGCGTGCTAGTTTCGTCTGAGCCGCTAGGCACATCTTCACCGTTAACATTATCGTGGGAGGGGCCATCGGAAACGGGGTCGGGGTCGGGGTCACTGTCATGTATAACTATGACTTCGCTTGCCACTTTCTCTGTAGTTTCTTCCACATCACAAACCATTGTTACGCCGGGTTAATCAATCCACGAGCGTGGGTAAGCGCACGTACGACTGTGACGCTTTGCCAAATATTGAGAATGGTAACTCGCACAAGTTGGTCCTACGGACTAACGCGTTCGCGACAGGCTTTAGCGTTTGCGAGACGGTGTTTCTGTGTGTCACGTGCCTATTACATGTTTTGCTGCTGAGGGAATTGTAGGTTGGCAAAGTTCAGGTTAATGATATACATTTTAGGGGATTTGGTTGACTGGATTATGGTTATGCGTATAAGGCATCAGGGTGGTAGGTCGATAGGCATATCCCAATATTACGGTTTACATGGCTCTGGTAACTGTGATTTAGCGCATGTCTGAGGTATAAAGGGGATTGCTTCACGGGGCCATACACGCTTATACAAGCTAACGGCTACGGTATCCATGGCGTTAATTTTGCCATCGAACATAGCTTTAAAATAACCGTGGGTGCCTAATTTTTCCTTGATAAAACCCTTGCGACCACTGCGGGTCCATAATTCTATTCCACGAGCCCAATCTACGTCATCACCGTGAAAGAACATGTAACGAACGGTTACTAAATGCTTGTGAATACGATAGGGCTCTCCGGTTAACACAAGACGTTTAACCATAATTCGATCCAATCCGGCTTGCACAATGGTTCCGCTTCCGATAAATTGTAGGTGGAAAGGAGCAGGATCAGGTCCAGAATAACGTCTAAAGAATATACACGGAACGGGACCCCATGCAATTGGGCCGATAAATGAAGCAATGGTAGTGCGACCCGGGTATAAATAACGTTCCATACGATGAACGTTGTTAGCTGTATCACCCATTTCCGTGAATATAGGCTGAATTGTGAAGCGCCTTCCACCGTACTGTATGATTAATTCCTCCTTACACTTGACGGCTACGTCGACTTCTGAATTTAAGGTTAGTCGTACGTTGATACCAGACCATTTTCCTTCGTTGTGTAACAATTGTAGAACGGGTACAGCAGAAGCATTGTCGAGTTTCCATAAACTAGTTTGCCGGTGATAGGTGGGATCATCTGGTTGAACAGTTTCTTGCAAAGGTGACCATGTACGTTGTTGAAGAGTGAATTGATTAGCATTGGATGTATTGACGTAAATGTTAACTTTACTTCCAACGGGAATACTGTGGTGAAGAGGGGACTCCATGGTAGTATCATTATCTGTATGAGGAGGATTATCATCTAGACAAATATCAGCATTAAGTAGACATTGTTTACCAAGTTTATCGTAATCGGGAATTTTCGTTAACTTTGGCCAAAGTTCAGGCATAAAAGGTTCGTCGATTTCCTGGGTCCAATTGCTCCATTTTTCACTTTTCATTCCACGATAACGCTTTAAACGATTACGAGCGATTTCAGTGGGATGAAGTTCAATTTCATCGGGAAATTCCAGATTATCGCGCATGTTTTGGTTACGGTCAGATTTAGACTTTTGTCGAAATTCTTGTAAGCCTGGATGACTATCATAATTTATAGTGTCATCTAAATGCGAATAAGGTGTATCCATATCTATATCAGAATCCAAATTATGATCATTATTATGTGCCCTAACCTGTGATATACTATGGCATTTAGTATCTGTTTGAAGGGCAGATTGAATATTATTGTCTTCATCACTTTCATCACTTTCCAAAAGCCAAGCAGACTGATATTGGGAAGTTCCTGGGGGGATCTTTTTTGATAGCCGGAATTTATTTGCCGGAACATCAGCATTATCATGAAAACCCCCATCAAAATCCCTTTGTCCATCCAAATCATTCAATGCCGTATCTCCATCAATGAAAATTCCCCAACGCTGCTTATTCAGCGTGCCTTCCGGTTTGGGAAGGATTACCGGATTGGGTAATGGAAAAGTTTTGAAATTTTGAAGATTTTGGAGGTTTGGCGATGAATTTGCAGAAGATTTCGGAATTTGGGAATTTGAAAACCGATCCAAAGTATCTTGTTCATGAGTCGGTAAAGCTAAGATAACCTCATTATTTTCACCACAAGGAAAATTGGATGATTCTCGATTGGTTTCACACGCAGCGGTAATTTTGGTTATTTGAAAAGTTCCCCAATCACTAATTTGAATTAATCCATTTACTTTGAGAGGTTTTCCTCGTATATATCCAGTTATAATTATACTTTCATGTAACCCATTGGTATTGGATAATTCTTTTGATAGAAATATATTTTCAACGCTTACCCATGATCGATTATCCCTCCAGTTAATACCACGAGGATGTGTATTACAAATTGTTCCCATTAGGTTAACACAGTCTTGCCTTTGATTTAAATTGTAAAGTTTATCGATAGAGGGAAAAAAATGATTTATCCAGGATTTAAGAGATGATTCAACCTTTTTTCGTTCCCGTTCTTTATGCTCCGTGGCTTGAGTCCATTGATAAGCCGTTAAAATGGTTGATACACCTTGTCCTTCGATAGATCGTACCATCATTTCTCCCAAATCATCCACTTCTTCATCTCCTGATAAAACCAGTACAACATAATCTGCTATAGAACAAGCTTCAAGAGTCTGTAACAAATCTCGTCCTGGAAGTAGCCAAGTTACATTTTGACCATATCCAACCATTCGACTTGTCCAGGTAATTCCCCGTGGTTGATTGATTTGTTGTTTGATATTCTCAGGTATAATATCACGTTCAATAGCTTCACCTATCCGTTCAACACTGCTAAAACTTATTACATCTTTAGATAAACTAATTATCGCTACAACACGAGGAATTTTATTAGCTCCGGTAAAGATACTTCGAACTTGTTTTTGTAGGTGTCGCTTATTTTCACGAATTTGACATGCATGATTTCGTCGATTTGCTTTCACTTTGTTAACGCCAACTCTTCTTGCCTTTGACATGCGCAAATTTTCCAATAATCCGCACAGCCGTTTACTTTCACTATTGGTAAATCTTTTTTGTCCGTTTCGTTCTGTAAATGTACATATAGATACATATTAAGCTTTTCATTAGCTTCACTCTTCCACCCTGAATATATTTTTCCCATATTTCCTTGTGACAAAACTTACTACCATATCCCCCGCCCATAACTTTTCCCTTTCCCTTGAAATTCGATTTCACGTTTCCAGACATTAAAACAACTCTTCCAAGTCCCATTCACCCATTCATCCAAACTTTTCCTTATAAACTTGCTCTTTTCCTTATAAACTTGCTCTTTTCCTTCCAAATCCCTCGCTTAATCCCAGTCCCTTTCTCTCGTCATGTGACTCTTGTATAGTTTTTAAATTTCTTTCGATCAAAGTTTTCTTCTCGCAGTGATTCTTCATTCGGACAAATTTACAAGGCGTAAGTTGCGTATTCGCAAGGTTAGAATAATAAATCACACGTTAAACATTGTTCATCCAATTATTCCGAACAGTCGTTATGAATACATTGACCTTTAAAAAAGCATATCATTCCCCTTCTTTTCGTATCAATAAATTCAACTTGTTCAAATCAAATAAAAGTTCAAGATGCCCAAACCATGATATACAAATTTTCTTTTACCGAATTTAATGTCTCGGGAAAATGTTAAGTAAACTATACTTTTCAAGTATATTACATTTTACCTCTTGCTATCAGTATATCGATATAATCTATGCGTTGCGATATATTCCAACACCTTATAATTCAACCGTCAGTACTCCATCATGAATTTATTCGCAAATATTAAATAACTTACTCTATCTGGGACCAAATATCTGATACCTAAACACAGTTAATAAACTTTAGCCAATAAATTTACCGTTTTAGTTTCCCTTATGGAGAAATGTTAAAAGAATGGCTCACTTTGGTTTAACCTGATCAATTGGCGGACTTTTGTTGATGAAATATCATTGGAAATATTTTCCTTTATTATTAGAATATGATCAGTATAATTCTGTTATCAAGGGTTAGATCAATTGTTCATCCAGTTATCAAAATTTTCCTACATTGAGTTTTTCAATAACTTGATCTATATCGGTTCCCACACGCTCGACTGTTCTCCATTTTGTTAGTGAGGCTCATCCGCTTTTGTTTAACCATGTTATCATCCACATACCAATCAATACACCATCTAAAAAAATATTGTTCGCGGTTTCATGGTTAACCAATAGCTTTTCAACTTTATGCTACAATACGTCTCGCCCAACTCACACTCGCGAAAAATGTTGTCTAGATCATTTTTATCCTAATTCTCATTTGTTAAATTTATTCAACCTTATTATTCATGCTCTGGCTTACTTACCCATACGCCTTGAACTGTCATTGACGAAAGTAAATCTGCGCCTCCGAGAAACATAATTTTACTCTTGCGACGAACTCCGTCTGAGCCTATTAAACCTCCTCGTTTTTCATTAATTTCCTCGTTGAAATGCTAAGTTTCCAAAATAATTCCTAACTGTTAGCACGCCTCGGAACAAATAAATAAACGATTATGAACTCATACAAGGTGAAGCATACTTTTAAAACTTGTGCAGTTCTGGTCCATTTTCCTTTGTGTTAGCGCATCATGTAAAATTATGATATTTTTAACCGCCTTACGGTTTATATTCCGTATGTCGGGCTTCCCAATCATCAACTAATATCCAATCTCGAAGCATTGAAATATCATTTTTAACAGCAAGCTGTATGAAGTTTTAAATGTGTTAGTGTTGCCATACATTCATTACGCATGTAATTAAATACACGAATCTTTACATACCCGGCACATTTCGATCTACCAAAATAATATACACTTAGTATACTGTCCGTGGTTTCCGAGTAATACAGTGAAATTCAAAGATCGTTTATAAAGTGCTACTAGATAATTGGTTGATATACTCTATGCTTTGCGCATTCAAGGCCATCTGAACAATAATCGTTAGACATTGACATATTCCACCAGAGATATGAAGTAATATTATGTACGTTTTTTGTATGCATCACCAACAGGTGATCTATAGAAACCATGTAATGAAACATCCTCAGTTTCAAGTTAATGCTGTTAGTAATGGATTAACCAGTACCACACCCCATGATTCAATGGATATTGGTACTAACAAGTATCCGGCAAGAACTTCATACTGATTGCAGTTTACGTTGATCCACTGAAAAGGTTTTAAATGTGCAAATCAATTAGCCCTGATATATAAACAAAAGATATGGGAAACGTTTCCAAGGGTAGGTAAAGCATACGTTTCGTGCGACTTCAAAAAGTCTCAGATGCAAGTATGTGATGGGGGAAAAGCTAGGTACCCAACAAGAGGCCAATGTGGAAAAAGTTAGCGTTGAAGTGAATAGAAGAGTCAAGTAAAATGTCCTCATGACAGTATGCATGCAAATTTTGGAGTGGGACGGTCAAGTCAATTCCTATCATAATATGGTAATTTGAATACAGAGTAAACTATACAGTAGGTGTGAAATATTTATACCTTCCACATGCAACGATAACTAATGGGATTTTATTCCAAGAAAGAGTATTTATGGTAGTTTTGACATGATTTGGCGGGGTGGGAAGAGGAAAGTCATAAGAGGTTAAAACTTGTAAATGAACATTTTTATTGTCCATGACAAAAGAACGGCCTACGCTTGTCAATAAAGCGTTTCGATGTCCCTCAGTGAATAAATACGTCAAAAAACGTTTAAAAGGAAAAATTTCCTTAAAAATTACTACCAAAACCTTTTTAATACCATCCAAAGCTTTTGAAATTCACGCCCACACTTGATTCGACTGATGTTTAAGAAAATTGTTTTTTCAAGATTTTTTTGTGGAATTTTCTTCAACAAAATAGTTCTCAGCCACAGGCATTGTATGGTCACGTGGATCAGAAGTATGTCATCAGCCACGTATTTGGCCAGAGATTTTGGGCCGAAGCTCTGTTATGCGGAACCGAAGCAAAACTTTTTGGATGGTTCTTATGATAAGTAGAAAATGATGGTATACATACTTTACAAGAAAACGCAGAAAATCAAGTTAACTGAGAACAAGACCAGAAATTAAGTCAAAAATCGCCCGTTACTTTTTGTTGTAGTTAAAGTGACCCCCAACTGGTCCATCACGGGATGTGCTGTATACCAGAGGGCTAGGATGCTAGTAGATTTGTACATTATCATCATCATCGCCGTTTATTCTTTATCGGCACCTCATCCTGTTCGTGTACTACATCATACGTATATTCACACCAACACTTCCCATGAATTCGGCATGAAATTATTTCAACTTTCCAAATTTATTCTCTACAGATCATACTCCAGTCTGAGTCTCTTTCTGCAACTCCCAATAAAATCTCCAGGGTACGTCCGTTAAATGATTTCTTCCCAGAAAATCTTAAACCAACACTTCATCTATTTTTACTACATCCACTCTTAAATATCTTGGGAATTACTCCACTACTAAATCTTTCTCGCATTCTTGCATCTACGTTTAACCAACCTGGGCACGTGATGGATATATATGGGATTGGCCAATCACATTGCAGATATATAGCTTGATCCGCTAGGAATGGGATTTTGTGGGCTAGAAGTTTGAAGAATTTGGAATTCATTATGATTATGGGATGTTAGAAAACGATTTTGTCGGGTTGAATGATTAGTTTGGGGGTAAAATTTCCCTGGTAAAATAAAATTTACGTATCGACTACTTTGAAAACTGAATACATTCTTTTCAACTATACACTTGAACCAAATTAAAGTTTGTATACACACTTTATCGCATATATTTATCAGGCTTCACATTGTTCAGTTAAGCTATAATGCATCAGCAAATGATTAAAGCTACAGGGGAATCAAAAATACTTATTATTGTCACAGGCGGAACTATTTGTATGGTACCTTCGGATGATGGTCTAGTTACGGTTAGTGATGGTTTAGTAAAATTAAACATTTTTAATGAGATATTTTTCGACTCACTATAGCTATTTATTTTCAATTTTCACCTCTAAACGGGTTAATATATACTTGGTTGCACGTTTTATATTTCAGACGGGAAACTTTTTAAACGAAGCACTTCGCGGACACCCTTCATTCGATGATACAAGCAAGCTAGATTTGTTGCAGGTTAAATATGAAAATGGTCAAGCAGATCTTCGAGAGAGTTTACGAACTCCAGTTAGTATTTATAGAAAACAAGTTCGATACTGTACACTAGAATTTCAGCCATTATTAGATAGCAGCTCAATTGACGCAGACTCCTGGGACAAAATTGCGCGGACTATCTACGCTAATTATGATACATTTGACGGATTTGTTGTACTCCACGGAACTGATTCATTGGCGTTTACTGCAGCAGCACTTTCTTTTATGCTTGAAAATTTGGCTAAGCCGGTTATTTTAACAGGATCCCAAGCGCCAATTTATCAACTTCATAACGATGGGGCGGGAAATTTACTCGGTGCATTAGTGCTAGCAGGACATTTCGTCATACCGGAAGTATGCTTATTCTTTAACCATTCATTATTTCGTGGAAATAGATGTACAAAGGTATCCGTTAGTCAGTTTGCGGCATTTTCGTCACCGAATTTACCCCCAATTGCAACAATTGAATCTCAACAAGCCAAGGTTAACTGGAATTTAGTACATCGACCTAATGGTTTGAATAAGTTAACTTTACATGGTAACCTAAAAAAATCTCAAGTAGCATGTTTGCGTATATTTCCGGGAATTACACCAAATTTGATTGAAGCGGTTTTACAGGTTGAAGGATTACGAGGATTAGTTTTGGAAACTTTTGGCGCAGGAAATATTCCAGATGGTGATAATTCGGAAATATCCAAGGTGTTGGAAAAGGCTGTAAAAAGTGGCATAGTAATAGTATGTGTAACCCAATGCTTGTCAGGTAGTGTTTCATCAACTTATGCATCGGGATCTGGAATGAGAAAAGCTGGAGTAGCGTGTGGTTTTGATATGACGAGTGAAGCAGCATTAACCAAATTATTGTACCTGTTAGCTCAGCCGGATTCAAACCCAAGGGATACAATAAAATTGATGAGTGTAGATTTACGAGGAGAACTTACACCATTCCAGTCGGTTAGCTTTTCACAGCCCGACTTGAAAAGTCCAATAACTATGGATGCACCTGGTTTTATTCAATTGAAACAATACATTAATGAAGGAAACATAAAACAGATTGAGCAATTGGTGCAATGTAATGGAAATTGGCTTTTGTATACAAAGGATAAGTATGGAGATACAGCTGTTGTGAGTATTTTAATTTTAAATGATATATATATTAAGATGAAACTAAATCAATTTTGAAGCATTCAGCAGCAAGAGTTAAAGATTCCCAAGTACTGGCTAAAGTTCTTCAACTTGGAGGATCACTTCACATACGAAATTTTGACAAGCATACCCCATTATTTATTGCAGCGGCCAAAGGTTTAGAAGAGAATGTTAGATTATTGCAAACCCAAGGAGCTGAATTTTATTCGGAAGAGGTAGCTTTGGCCAAATCTACATTTGCAAAGCTGAAAGAAGATCGTGAAATTGCTGCCGCTACAAATCTCCAAGCCCCCAGTGACGTCATAGATCAAATCGACCGCAAAATGCGCTGCTGGCGCTTGACCGGCATTTCGGGTTAACTCCCATTCCGCCTACGCCACCCCTGCGCCACCAACGGCTTGAGTGGCAGTGCAGGTACTATGGGCATTAGAGTGGCGGTGCAGTCCCTAATAACTTTTTGTGAAATTTTTCCAAGTTAATTTGGTGATCAAATGAACTTTTTTGCCTTGATAAACCAGATTTATTGTATCAAAAAAATTAACCCTCGTCACCATCATCAGATTAATACTTAGGAACATCTCTCTCAAATATTTTTATCTTAATATATGATTCTATTTACCATGATAATATTTTCAACTTACTAAACTCCATATAATTTGTATTGATACTGCTATTACCACTAGTTTTTTACCCTTTTGATAGCTTCTATTCATCTACTTGATCCATACCAAAACGAATTTCATTTCAACATTCCTATTTATTACCCTCATACTCTAAACTCAACTACCTCATACCGTCAGTATATCCTTCATACTCCCTCCCCCTTCGTGTCCCCTTTGTCAATACGGGATTTTTCTCATCTACAAAAATTTAATCAAATCCAAATAAAATATAAACACTTGCTTCAACCCTTATTTACTTTCACTACAAGTCTCATATGTTAATCAGCGGGTATGGTATACTCGTCAAAATTTCGCCAATCACCTACTATTCAAAACCATACTACTCATAACCACGATACTACTGATCCTTGTACTCATTCAACTACGTCCTTACCTGCAACAAACTCACCCAGTCAGCTCAAATTAATTTGGAATCATGTTTACCCATTTTTCCAATCCATCTTTCGATACTTCATCATCTGCTTAACTTACTTTCCCATAATCTTTGTTCACGCTTTAACAATATGGGCTTTATGGGTATTATCTACTCTCCATTTTAAACCCTCTTACATTGCTTGGATCAGTGTGCCAATCTTTTTCATTTTAATTTGGTCTTATCATGTCGCCGTTTTTACAGACCCAGGCTCTCCATATTCATCTCCCCCCAAAATCCCCAAATCTTCTGATTATACTCTCCTACCTATTCATCTAAAACCTCGGTATTCCTCGGACCCCCTGGCTCAGGACACTCCCCAAAAGCCTGGAAATAGTCATGATTTTGTTGGACCTTTAACCGTTAAATCTTCTGGAATGATTCGATTTTGTAAAAAATGTCAAATCCCTAAACCAGACCGAGCCCATCACTGTCGTACTTGTGGTAAATGCATCTTGAAAATGGATCATCATTGTCCTTGGTTGGCCACTTGTGTAGGCCTTCGCAATTATAAGGCATTCATCCTTTTCCTAATCTATACTTCACTGTACTGTTACATATGTTTTGCTGTATCTATTCATTGGATTTGGTGGAATATTATCCATGATTCCGGATACCTTAATACTTTGATTCCCGTTAATGTTATTTTACTATGCATATTATCCGGTGTTATTGGTATCGTCTTAACTGCATTTACCGGATGGCATATATACTTATGCGCTCGTGGACAAACTACGATTGAAAGTTTAGAACAAACTAAATATGCATCCGTGATAAAAAGCTTGAAAAAATATCCAAATCAGTCCATTAATAAAGGTGAATTAACCTTATTAAGCCCTTCTACTAACCTTTTGTCATCTGATAATGCCATGATATTATCTCATGGTGATAACATATCTAGTTCCTCCATCACACCCTCAGACTACCAAAACATATGCAATTCTTCAAGTTTAAATTTACAATCAGACCCTTACCAAAATGGTGAATCACAGCCACAATCCAGTGGACTTCATACAAACCATTTAACCTCATCATCTTACCCTTCTGTTGACTCGTTAAATAACTGCGTAACCCTTTCAACATCTTCCATCTCAGTTCTGGATCAGTCTGTAGCCTTAGCCTCAACTTCACCACGACAACTATCTCAACGATTAAATTCCACCTATATTAATCCTCATTATCAATATGAGAAACAGCAACACCAACAAGAAGTTGATCGATATCTCATGTACTTGGATGAGAAAGATTCTGCTCAATTACCCAATGCTTTTGATCTTGGTTGGAAAAAAAATTTGGAAAATGTCTTTGGTTCATCCAAACTTTACTGGTTTGTACCCATTAATACATGTCATCATGATGGATGGCAATGGCAAATAAGTGAAAAGTGGTATCGTGAACGTGATCGTCTCGCCCAACTTCGCGCTTCTTCTCCCCCTCCTTACTAACCAATTATGTAATCCATTAGTAATCACCATCCAAATCACGCTATAACCGGTTATCATGATGTGGTTTGGAAGTGTGTGGGTTTGATTTTATCACTTTCGACTTTTTTCCTGGTCGTTGGTGCCAACATATTCCATTAAATTTATTACGTTTTGCCTGGTTTTACACATATACAGGATTTTTCCCCTTTCTGTGTATTAATTATCCTTGATATTATCTCTGTGTGCATCCCCCCTTGCCTCAGAGTATGACAGCGTCAGACCCGAGCGGCCTACGTTCGTCGAATACACCAAATGTAACGTATTCGCGATCTCCCCCTCCACCTCCACCTCGTTTATCAACTTGTGGTGAATACGCTACAAATATTCACCAGAATCTCGAACCCTGCCCGCCTATTGTTGATAATCGAGAACCTCTACATACCTCAAATTTACCTACCGCTACTCCTACGATTACCCAAAGTAATCAACTTGCCCCGCAATATGAACCTACGGAAAATTGGAACGATTTACCCGATGACATGATTACTTGCTCATCTCCCGCTACTTCTCGCCGTACTCCCCGCTCCTCACGCGCCCATCGTTCATCCCGCGCCTCATATATTTCCGCTTATCCATCATTACTTGCCTGTGAAACCTCAACTCCTTCCGCCGTTACCCCCCCCCAATCCGATACCCCCCCTAAATCCTCTTCTGATTCATAATCCTCCCGTTCCCTACGTCATCTCTTCCTTTACTCTCATTACCCTACGCTTGTGCTACGCATTACGCATAACCACACTATAAACGCCCTCAACATCTACACCGCGCCTTTCCCTTCCGCACAATACTCCAAATCTTATACAAATCTTTCTTGCACCCTTGCTCTCTTTTTTCCTCACACCGCTATCCCTCGTCTCTCTCCAGTCGTCTCACTTGTTACTACTGCCTGACCATCAGTTTACTATGAATGCGACAATACAACTGCAAACGATGGCTTACTCTAACACACGTGAAAAGCAAGCGGTGAAAAATCGGTGGAGGAGTGGTTAATTTCGAGTTAACTAGCGATAGATAGCGGAGAAATTGACAAAATTCGGCCAGAAATTAGACGCGCGAAAACATCGTACGAGTAGGGCACACCCATCAATAATAAATGTCAACAGGTTAATTAACAGTGAAAATTCCGCAATACTATGCCTATAGGGATAGTATACAGAAAGAAAACTCCTACGTTTCACTAGACACGTACACTAAGTGTAGCTGCCTAGCCTAACCATAGCCCAGAAATGGCGGTCAACAAAACACCATAAAACGTAACAAGGAGCAGCGCGTATTACACGAATAGTGGCCCAAACACTGAACTTTAATGAAAAGAAATCATGGGTAAAGTGAAATAGTACCATGAAATGCGACGGGTATGTCAATCTGTACTAGTAACTCGGTCTGCCAAATTTTTATACACGTTAGAAAAGGATTAAGGGTAATCAGTCTCCTTTGTATTAACTGACCAATATCGACTCTGATCGTAGCCGTTTTCATAACCCCCACCACTGCCTCCACCTCGAGAGTACGGGCTACGGGGTCTGCCCCGCGGGGATGCCGGAG
>WMKJ01000197.1:0-15783 GCA_009733715.1 Herpomyces periplanetae | reverse complement strand
CGGCAAATCATCGGAGAAATGAATACAGAAGGAGAAATGGGTGTGAAAGAAGGGGAAGGTGCCAAAGGGGGGAATTCAGGAACGGGGGAGACGAAAGGGAAAAAGTAGGGAACCCGAGTGCAATAAGCACAGCAAGACAATGAAGGGTAGATTCACGTAAACTCTGTCCCTTTGAATAAGCGTCACCATGGGAGGTGGGAGAAGAATGGGTAGGGTGAACGAAAAACTCAGTATAACGAGTTAACGCGTGAAGGTCCGCAATACAAAAGATTTGTTGTTGGCGAAGACTGGGGTGATGGTTGTGATGAGAGTTAAGGGAAAGGCAGAGACGTTTAAAAGGTAATAAAGCGCCAAAATAATTTCCGATGTGGGGGATACCAGTGGGTTGCATAGCGGAAAAGATTGTTGTAGGAATGGGACGAGTGTGAACATGGTGGCGGATTATAGTTAAGGAAAGAAGTGAAGAAGTAAGAAAAGGAGTAGAAGGGGTAAAAAGAAGGGAATTAAATCGAAGTATCATGATTAAAAAGAAATGAAGAAGGAGAAGAATGGATCCAAAATGGGCGAAAAACTAAGAAATTTGAAAAAGGCATCGTGAAAAAAAAAACGCATAATCATTTATCCGAGCAATAATTTACAGTGAAGGATAATGATGTACCAATTGGGAAAGAGTAACGACAAGACGAGACGAGGGGTAAAACAAAGTGGGGAGGATGAGAAGGAAGGGATAAGGCTGAGTAAGTTTGGAAGGAGCAAGTAACGGTTAATCTTCGGTAGTGGGCCATTGGTAGTCGTTGGAATCGATGAATTTGTAGCCATAAGAAGCAGTGAAATCATCAAGAACGGCGGGACCACGAGAACCTTAAAAGTATGAGTAAGTGGAATGGATGGAAGTTAAGGGTAAATAGATTAGAATATATTAAGGAAAAAGGGCTTACCGTAGGCATATGGCATGGGAATAATATCTTTATTATTATCCAAAAAGTGGAGTAAAGGAGTAAAGATCTTCCAACTTGCATCCAATTCATCATTACGGACAAAATTACTTTGATCACCCTTCAAAGCGTCCAATATAAGACTTTCATATGCTTCCGGAATCTTCAAGTCGGTAAACCTCTTTCGATATGTAAGATCTAGTTCGGTCATGACAGTTTTCATGGTTAGACCGGGTAGCTTTGAATTCATTTTAACGTAAATAGCTTCATTGGGTTGAACTCTAACGACAAGTTCATTACGTGGAATATTCTTAAATATACCACAGGCAACATCACGATATTGAATTCTAATTTCAGTTCTTTGTTCATTTAAGGCTTTACCAGCTCTGATGATAAACGGAACACCCTCCCATCTATCATTGTTAATATATGCAACAAGAGCGGCATATGTAGAGCAACGGCTACCTTTTGGTACGGTAGGATCATCGAGATAACCAGGTTTAGTACCGTCGGGACTAGGTGTATATTGACCAATTATAACATCCTTTGGATCGATGGGGGGCATAGCACGTAATACACGAACTTTTTCATCACGTACATCCTCGGCGGAAAAGGTTAGGGGACGTTCCATGGTAAGTAGGGTTAAGACTTGAAGCAAATGGTTCTGCATGACGTCACGTATAATGCCGAACTCATTGAAATAGCCACCTCGACCCTCTGTACCAAAGGGTTCCTTAAAGGAAATTTGAACGTTATCAATGTGAAGACGACTCCATGTAGCGGAAAAGAAGCTATTTCCGAAGCGTAATATTAGGATATTCTTCACCATTTCTTTACCAAGGTAATGATCGATACGAAATAGTTCATGCTCAGACCAATCTGGTTCAAGGGCACGTTCTAGCTTCCTGGAAGTTTCCAAGTCTTTACCAAAAGGTTTCTCAACGATGACCCTAACTAAGCCGTTTTTTGGGTAACAATTTTTTTTCAGATGTTGACTAACCGTTATGAATACGTTGGGGGGAAGAGCCATGTAAAACATTCTATTGTGGTCTTGTTGGCCCTTCTCTAGCTCTTCCAAGTACTCATTTAGCTTAATAAAGGACTCATCATCGTCATAGTGTCCAGAGATATAGGAGCATATTTCACAGAACTCAGCAAGTTTAGCTTCGACGTCCTTACTGGGGACTTTAATATGAGATTTTACCCGGTCCAAGAAGACCGGTTTGGTCATTTTAGTTCGAGCATAACCGACGATTTTGACGGATTTTGGCAGAAAGTTATTACGGTACTATGAGAGTAGTTTTAGGTATAAGTATGACAGTGGATGTAGCGGGAAAGCGGGAGAACGGGAGAGCGGGATATGCGGGTGTGGAAGTATTGAAAGATGATTGTGATAAGAAGGAGGAAGAAAGAGTGGGTGACTTACAAGGCCGAAAAGTGCGGGGAACTAAAAGTAGAAAAGTATTGTTGATGTAAGCTAACTGGAAGTTGAGAGAAGTGCACAAATGAGCGTAGTGGGGAGAAGGACAAAGAGTAGATGAGAGGGAAGAAGATATGGGTAAACTTACCGTTTTCTTTTTAGCAAGGTCACCCGAAGCCCCCAAAATGACGATAACGGTGTCCTTGGTGAGTTCACGTTGACTAGGTGAATAAAAAAGTGTTAGTTAGGTTGTAGATGAGTGGGGTAGATGGGAAGGTGATGAGAGAAATGGAAAGAGTAAAGAGAGCATACGGTTTCGAAGTAGTACGAAGAGAAGAGCAATTAGTATCGGACATATTAAGGATGGTGCAGCTGAGACGAAAGTGGGTGTTTTGGGTGTCTTTGGTGGAGTCAGGGCACGACAGGGTAGACAGAAGAGTAGAGTACAATGAGAATAGTGGAGGTGTTGTGATAATGTGATGAAGGATGTATGAAGAGACAGAGTATAGATGGAGACGAAGAAGAAGAGAAGAAAAAAGTTCAAGTAAGTGAGGGAGTGTATATAAGTAGATGAGAGAGAAAAAAGTAGTTAGAGGGTTAGGGTTGCTTGTTATGTTAAAGAAATGATAAATATAGAGATGACGGGCCGAAGTAAACAAGGCGAGAAGTGAAGCGGGTAGAAGAGAAAAAATCGGCAAGCCGAGAGGAGTAAAGTCGAAGTCGGGACGGAAGGGGAGGCCGAGAGGGTATCACGGGTGGAGAATTGTAAGCGAGCCAGGCTAAAATGGGATGGATGCATTATAATGAATATGCATGCATAAATGAATCCGTTTGGTTGAGTGATGATGGGAAGAATTAATGGGTCAATGGTTTAATAGATTGAGGAAAGCTTGGTAAAATTAAGCATGGATAGGTAAGTAATACGGGGAATATACCCGTATTTGAGTAGTGATGTAAGTGGAGATGGTGTAAAAAAGTGCAGGCTTGTGCATACATATATATAAATATATACATGTATAAATATTAATAATAAAATGTTATGGGTAAATATTTTACAATGAAAAAAGGACATCAAGGTAGAAAGTTGAAAATTCTAAAATAAATGTAGATAATGAATGATAAGTATTAAACGAGGTATCCCAAGCATAATAATAAGAAAAAAATTAAATCCAAGTAAAAGAGCAGGGAAGGTGACAGTGTATTATATAAGCAAGGCACGGGGTGTGGCTTGACGCACAGTGGCGAAGGGTATTTCGGTTAGAAGGAAGAATTGGAGGGAGAAAAGAGATAAAAGTATTTAGTTTTGCATTAACTTTGAACGTAGTTGTGAGGTAAAGGGATTAAGTTTTCAAAGGGAAAAAGTGAAGGTTGTGCGCGTATAGAAAATAAAAGAGAATGGAATCAGGACATCGATGTAAGTAAAGGGACAGGATAATGGTGGGAAAATGGAAATAGTTGATTAATTTTAGGTGGCAGTATACGTTAAGTGAGTATCGAAAAATTGGTGCCAACGAGCAAGAAAATAGATTGGGAAGGGATTAATTAGAATGAAAATGTTTTTACACGACATAGAGCGCGACATTTGAGTTTTCAACGGGGAAAAAGACTTACGAATCCGAATACAAGGTGAGGGAAAGATATGTAACAAGAGGAGTTGGAAGAATACTGATGGTAATGGGGGAATATCTAGTCTATTGAAACTTGAAGGAGTAGATAAAACTGATGAAGCGCGGTGAGTGGACATGGGCGTTGATGTGGGCACAAGTGAATTAACACGAAGAGAGGGAATAGATTTTACTTGGGTAAACGAGTAGCGTATGTTTATCGAGCGACAAAAGTCATTCGAGGGTCGAAGATTCGAGTGATATGGGGAAAAATTACACGAACTCATGGTAAGAATTAAATGAGAGTAGGAAAAGGAGAATTCGAATGACAAGATAATGATTATGGATGGGGACATACGATAGGCAATTCGGGAGTAGTAAGAGCGCGGTTTAGGCACAATTTACCAGCAAAATCATTTGGAGCAGGGATGCGAGTATTGTTATATCCATCGAATGTATAAAAGAGAAGAAGAAATGGATAGTTGAATAGATAGATAGTTAAAAATCGAGATTAATTTTCTGATAGTCATTCAAGCCAAAGGATCGCATGCAACGCGGACACTTACGGGAGCGGGCGGAAATACGTTCTTCCACACAAGGTTTGCACATCACGTGGCCGCATGATTTGATGATTGTGTCTTTGAGATTTTTGGAGCAGACGGAGCAATAGGCAATGCGCTAGAAGGAGTTAGTGATGGGGGGGGAAATGAAAGGTAGTAATATACAGAATTGACTTACGCGTAACATAACATCTTCTTCGCTAACTGCGCCACGTAATTTCCGTTTAATATCATCAATACACTTTTTAAAGTGCGATACTCTGGCTGTTAAATCATCGATCTGAACTTGCATGGTACGATTTTCACGGGAAATTGACATGATTTGTTCATCCTTTGTTGTGATTAAAGATTTCAATTCATCATTTTGACAAGTCAATTGATCAATGGTTAACTTTCTCTCATTCATTTTACCCTCCTGTCTTCGATATTCCCCATTCAAACTTTGCCAACTATCCTTAACACTGACCAACTGCGCCTCAATGTTATTACATAATTGGCGTGTGGCGTGTTCACTTTCTTTGAGTTGACTAATGACCTGGGCGGTTTTGGCAGTTTGAGATTTGATCATTCGAAGTTCCATTTCTCGAGATTCTTTGCTTTTCATTGCGGCAAAGTATTTTTGTTCAGCTTTACACTTTTCAAGTGTAAGTCTTTGAATAATTTCTTGACCTTTATTAATTTCATTTATTTTCGTCGTAGCTAATTGATTAGCTTTCGTAAACGCTTGTTCCATAGCTGATAATTCCTTCGAAAGTAAATCATACTCTTTTTGTACCGTAATTAATTTCTTCATTAATTCATCATTATTTAATCCTTTAAGTTTTTCATAAGTGTTAACACAATCCTGTTGATCCAATGTCAAATTAACCTTATCATCATCATTATCATTAGTGTTACTTTTTCCATTGCCATTACCACAATCATCATCATAATCAACTTTATCATTATTATTATCATCTTTACTTGATTGCTTTCCAACCTTTAAACGCAATCTAGCAACCTCACTTTCTAAAGCTTTTATTCTTTCCTCACGCGCCAAACTAAATTCTTTTTTATGCTGTTTAGCCAGGTTAAGCTCTTCCAAACACGCTTTTTTCTGTGCTACTTCGGCAATCAAATCATCCCGAGAATTCCGAACCCGTGCCAAGTCTGCTTCGGCCTTGTTCAGTAAGTTTTCCGTTTCCGCCAATCGGCTTTTAGCTTCATCTTCGACTACGAGCCGATAGTTTGTTCGTTCGGCCATTAATTGATTGTTTTGACTTTTTAATTCTCCGTTAACTGCTTCTAAATGATTCACTTGTGTAACCATTTCTTCATACTTCATTCGCATCATTTTATATGCGTTACATTTGCTAAACTCTTCTTCCGCTAAGTTAGTTAATCGTACTTTAAGTGAACTTATCTCAGTTAAAAGTTTGCGATTTTCTCCCTCCAATCCTTCAATCACTTCGTTTTGCTTGCTTGATGCTGATAATGCTCCTTTCAAATTGGCTTCCAATTCTTCTATTCCATGTTTACTCCCTTTCTCATCTCCATTTAATCCTCCCATATTAATTCCCGTTCCTCCACTCATTGATATTAATCCACTGTTAACCAAACTTCCACTACTATTACCCCCACCACTACCACCGCATCCTCCTCCACTACCTCCACCACTACCTCCTCCACTACCAATTCCAATCATTCCACTTGCGCTCGCATTTGCGACACAATCCCCAATTCCTGAGTTACTGTTGCCTCCTATCACACTACTACTTCTATCGCTCACTGCGCTAGTCCAGTTAAAGTCTGTATAATTGTTCGTCCGATTAGCTATCGATTCCATTTGTGCCACTGCTCGACTTCTCTCTCTGTCCAATTTCTTTTCCGCACCTGAATACCGATTTATCGCTGCCTCTAATTGTCCCTCTAGTTGTTCCTTTTCTAATCGTAATCCTGCTAGTCGAACCTTACTCTCCTTCTCCGCTAAAAGACTTTGCGCTAACTGCTCCCGAATATTCCTTATCACTTCTCCCTCTCCTTCCTCCAACTTCTCCGTACCAGCTATCCTCGACAGCATCGATTGTAATACATACTTGATCTGTTTCGACCACGTTGATAAATGCTCCGCAAATACTTCCACGTTCGATATGAGTAACGACGCTTGAAATTCCTCCTCCTCTATCATATTCATTTCACTCTGTCACGTTAACCTTTATTCAATTACTCCCTACCCTATCTCTATGAATCATCCCCTTCTCATTTTAATTCATCATACCTATCCCGTTTGCGCTGAATCTTGAGTACGTAAACGAAGCATTATGTACGCTTCCCGTTACCAGTATGCTAACCTCATCAAGCATCTATATTCTCTCGTGCAAGTCATATTCTATGTATTAGTAAAACCATCCCAAGTATTACTGAACCATAATTTCCCTCTGTTCTTAAACTCACCTGTGTGAACCATGTATCAATCACCCGTATATGCTCATCATGATATCGTGCTTGGTGTAATAAATTAACAACTTGGGCTTCCAAAGCTATTTTATCCCTTTTATATTCCCTCATCCGTCTAAATATCGCATCCTTTTGAAATTCTGGCATTAATTGCTGCATTGCTTCCCATGAAGTATCAGGTAAACTAGTTACCGTTCCATCATTATCCGATGAATTTGCTTCTGTTTTACTTCCCGATAAAAATTTATATTTAACACTTGTTGAAGCTAGTGTTAACGGTAAACTGGGTGATGTTGCCTCCTTTTCATTAGTGGCCAATTTTGAAGAATTTGGTGTGGTTAATCCTGTAGAACTTTTCAAGGGTATTGAAGTCGATACACAACCGTTGACATCATGTGCGCCACTACGTCTTGCTGAATCCGATGGTTCCGTAGCAGCTCCTCGTTTTCGTTCGTTCATCGTACTCGTACCAGCACCCGCACCCGCTCCCATACCCGTGTTTATTACTGTACTTGTGCTCCTGCTCGTGATCGTGTGCGCACAAAGTAACTTAGGATCCCCGCACTATTCTTCCAAAATATACCCAGTTAAGCCTATTTATTAATTTAACGCAGAATATAATCCAACTTCCGGGTAAACACGCTTAAATGTATCCGTATGAGTATGCGTCAAATCGTATATAATCAACAATCCCGTATAGAAATCCGTCAAACGTTCGTATCCGGTAGAAGTGTGCATGGGCGCGCTTGCGTGTCCAACTTGACTTGATTTGTTAACTCAATTTCACACGACGAAAAATCCCTTGGTCATGTGACATCAATCCGTGCATCCCGTGACTTCTAAAATTATGTGATGAATGAAAGAGTAAGATGGGTAAAATGAGGTGAGAAAAGGATTAATTAGACACGAAGATGTTGATGAGAATATGATAATTAATTGTGTAATAATTAGTGACAATAGTAGTGAGCACATATGAGAATTGTATAAGATTACTTTCTCTTGCGCGCACCTTCACTTGATAGCCAAAAACACGTAAAAAGTGTTAATGGTAAATTAAATCGACGTATATGATTGCATTTCCCAAGTAATAATTACTGGAATTAACACCACAGTATAAAAAGGTTAAATCAATGAACAAAGTAGTGAGCTATATGGTATATTTCTTAGGGATAAAAAAGTTCAGGCAACAGGACACACGTTGACGGCACCAACATTGATAGCAACATTATTAGCACAAATACATCTTAGTTATTCACCGCCACGCCTAAATCCTCTTATTTAAGCAAGGCAAAGGGAAAAGTCGATTCTGACACATTCATGACTAAGCATTTAGGGCGAGTATAATTATGTAATGAACATTTTGTGGCGAGTGGGGAAGTGGGGCGCGTGGCGGAAGAAAGTTTGGTGCATGAATCTTGATGTGATACGATGATGATTATTATAGGATTCATGAGTAAAATAAAGTCAAATTTCAACGTTATAAATATAAGAATTTTATATTTACCTCTTTAAACTTATATACATGTATAATAAACTATTACACTATAACAAACTTGCTTCCACTTAAAATTAAACAGGCATATCACATAGCCGCACGTATGAACTCACAAATTGGCAAACGATTAACGAAAAGTTCCATTGATCGAAGATTAATTAAAGCTTCAGCACGGAGGAAACGAAAATCCGGGTGTAATCATGATTCAAGTGATAGTAATATCGGAAGTACGTAGTATTATTTTGGATATTTAAATTGTGGTGGACAGTACCATATGATGAATGTTGTAGATTGATTAACCCTTTACACATGCACAGCCATTCCTAATACACAAACACATCCAAATTACGATAACATGACTATGAGTGACCTATGTCGAGAAATGCCTTTTGGACAAATTTCCGAAAGGGAAAAAGAACTCCAAAAAATCGATTCGGCGGCCGCAAACCGAAAACAAACAAGCCTCATTTGCACCGCCACTTCAGCGCGAGAAACTCCCCGCGTGACGTCATCTCGCACAGGATGTGGCTTGATAACAAAAATCGTTAATAACAGTATAGTTTTGGTGGATGATTCGGGAATAGAGCATGTAGATAGACATGCTGAAGCTGATGCTGACGCTGATATATTAGAAGAAGTTGAAGAAGATGATTTAACCCATTTTTTCAACAGGGGAACTTGGTTACATCAACGCCGGAGAAAATTCGGTGACGCTGAAACTTCGCTAACCTTAAACACTATTCACCCTACACATAATTCCACTCCTATCGCAGCACAAACTAATCCAAGCTCCATTTCATGCCCGATGCCATTAACTAGTGAATTAATCGATTCGTCCATTCTTTCACTTAACAATGGAACCTTAAGCACTAATCCCCCATCTCAAACATCATCATTATCACCTGCACAACCAAAAGCATACTCTAGTCAAAATCTTTCAAACTCTATCATTTCAAGACGAAATGATAGATGGACCCGCGAGCAAACTGATGCATTTTACGAAGCTTTAAGCCTCAGCGGAACGGACTTTCATATCCTTAGCGCCTTAATTCCCGGCAGGACTCGTCGACAAGTTAAGGCTAAATTTTTGCGTGAAGAAAGACTCGATTCCGAAAGAGTTCGTGCTGCATGCTTTGGAAAGTCCACTTCATCTTTCACTGCTCTCGAGTCAATTATAGCGCCGAATGCCTTGATAGACCCTGCTACTTTAACTGCTGAATTAGAGAGAATTCGCAATGCTGCTACTGATGAATCTGATATATCATCACACGTTTAACTCATCTATTCCAATGTTCGTCGTATAATATAATACGTACACTCACTCAAGCGCGTACTATCCAACCCCATTTGGCAAAAGCATCTAAAAGTTTACAGCACTTTTGCCCATCCAAACGACAAATATCTGCCAACGGTGGTGGCGGAGAAGCTGTCGCCGCTGTTATATCACCATTCTCATCTTTCAAATAAATATCATTAGATGAGTTAGCATGTACGCGTACTTTAGCGTGATGTGAATTTGAGGATTCGCCTATAGATGAAATAATATTGGATGTCCATGTCACTTTTCCCCCCCGTTTTGCTGCGTAACGAATTATCGCTTCTTTCAAAGCAATATAAGCTTTTGGATGTAATTTAAGCTCAAGGCACAATGCCTTTTCACTCTTGGTCAATAAATGAGCATCACTTAAACGATGTATAGATGGTGTTTCCCTAGTCTCAACTGTAGAGTGACTTATTGGAACACATCTACTTCGAGGTAAAGTATCCGTAGATTTATTAGATTGATCAACCGAAATATTTGTTGATAAGTTATCTCCTGCTCCATTTGCATTAGCACTATTACTCGCCCCAGTAGTATTGGCTATAACAATAGGTGAAGGAATATAAAATTCTGTATGGGCATTATTCAGTTTTATTGGATAATCCACACAAACCATGGCAGCTGCACCACAACAACCACCATTAGGTGCCATCAATGTAGACGATACTGATAAAGGTGGTGATTTAGAATTGATAGAAACTGATATAGTAGAAGTTCCCTGAGAACTCAACGCAAACCCCGAATCTACTCGTTGCGTTGATCCTGCGCCACTGCCTCCGGCGGCTGTGCTACACGCCGCGCCACTTCCGCCACGGCTGAGTCGAGCAGCCGGACGCTCAAGTGTGGCTGGTATGGTATTTGAAGATGAATTTGAGGCTTTTGCATTAATTCTTTGTAACTTTTCATATTCATATTGCTCCCCAAATCTTAAATCCGAGATGCGCATTTTTCTCCATTCTTGAAGTTGCTGTATAGCCAATCTTAAATTATGTTCATACTCTAGCCCATGACAAAACGACTCGAAATCCTTTCGGTTCATCAGTCTGGCAAATGGTTTAGCTTTGGCTAATAATTCCCTTTCATCTTTACTTCTTTTTTTCTCCATAGCAACATTCTTTCGATAATCAAGCAGTCCATGTTCAAATATAATCCTTTTACGACGTACTCGTGCCGTTAATCTTTCATTATAAATTTCCATAATTTTCAATTTCAGCTCTACCTCCGCATCTAGCTCACCCGTAGTAGGATTAATACCTTCACTGCTATCAAACCGCATATGTTGGACTGCTTCTTCGGCATCATTAAAGTATTCAGTTTCAAATTCTAATCTTCCCGGCATATATCCTTGGATTTCATGACATGCTGGCACACTTGCTAAAGGCTTTTGTTTTGGGGTAGTCGGCACCTGAAGTTTAACCTGGTCTCGCCTTTCTTCTATGCGTTTTTTTTTTTGTAGTTGAAACTCTTCCCGACTTATCGATTGTGTAAGTGTTAAATCATACGGACTTGCGTGAACCGGTAACGGGAAATTTTCACTGTTAACGTAGGTTTCAACATAGTGATCTCGTACTTCATCTTTTGTACGATATCCTCCAATGTGATCTGCAATGTCTGCCCAAGATCCTAATCCAAATGTTTCTGCACCCTCCAACAACAACAACTCTTCATCCGCTCCCCAATCTGTCGTAAATATGGGTATAGCATGTTGTTCAATTACTCTGAATGAGTGCGTAGTAGGATCGTGTTCACGTGTCGATTTACACTGCGAGAAGCAAGGAACACACAAATCATAATCTTGACAAACAGCACATTGAATTCGCACCTATACATTAACATTTAGTCAGTCCAGATAATCTTACATATCTCATATCCAATTATAATTTAGTACTATATGATCTAAGAGATCGTTAAACTCACTGTCGATGTGACATCTATCGAACAGAAATCGCACACGTACTTAACCCCACCATCTGTATCTTTAGACGCCGTTTTTTTCTTGATAACTCCCATTTGAGCTCAAAATTTTCCCATGTAAAAACCCACCCTCTGGTATTTTAACAAGTACCATATAAACAATTCAACCATATATTTTGATAATAGCTAGTTTTGTAAATATTTTTGAAAAACGCGCGTGGGCGCGCCAGCGCGCGCCCCTTTAGTACGTGATTCTTTGAGACGTAAAAAAATATATTATAATATCCCGGGGTTAATGTATATTTTTCGTTTACTAGAGGTTCCTTGAATATACTTTATCATGAAAAAGAACGTATAAAATTAATTCACACGAACACACCTGAAAAAAATTTGAATGGGTTTCGTGTCCACAAGTAGAAAACCCACGGGGAAAGTTTTCCAAAATTTCGTCTTATGCCGGTGTACGCTTAAACTTTTTTCCCTACGGATCCGGATTTACTAAACTCCGTGCGGAGTAATTGCGCCCAAAAATGTTATCATGCACGTGCACCTTGGGGTTCCGTGATTGTGCTATAGGTGAATTAATATGAAAATGTTTGGTTGATTCCTTTAGTATAATATCTTGCGTTAAACAAGTTTAACTGTCCTCTAATTTGAATCATTTGTCAGACCAAATTCGCGATTTTAGTTATCGACAACTATAACTTTTTAACACTAACATACATCAACTCTTAACAACCCAAACATAATGCTTCTGATGGTCACGTGGCATATTATAACTCATATTAGCTACTACAAGTGTTAATGTCATATTGTCTATCGTGTTATGTTGAATGGCATGGTTAGTGTGTATGGAGAATGTAATACTGTATTACTAAGCCATGTCATGCCATGCGATACCCACATGCAGGGCATGTGACTCAATTCTAAGCACCGTCATGCATGGATTAACTTAATTCCGAAATATGTATTGTAACCGATTATATAATATTAAAAACTGGCTTTTAGTAAAAATAGCCTTTGCTGTACTAAGAGAAAATAACTTGCATCCCGACAATTATTCTCTATTAGCGCGAGTAAATGACATTCACATAGGTTTACCATTTGGATGAAATTAATATATAAATACAGCTATTAAGAATAATTTTCCCTAGTTATTTAAGCTCATCAATCTTTTGAGTATTCATATTCTTAAACAGTCGCACCACATACTCTTAATCATTCCACCTTCACTTGTTATCTCTCCTCAGTAACTACATAAAATTTACGTTTTTTAACGTTCACGTGATTGTTTCACTGGGCCGATAAGCACTTGTTTGGTGAAAAGTGTGTGTACGTGCAACGTATAAGATAAGTCATGGGAATTTTCTCCTCGCCTTTCTTCAAGTGTATTGGCTAACAGACATATTAAAGTTTACCAACCATAAAATCCTTTCCTTGCAGTTCATTCCTTACTCTCCAATCCCCACACTCACATCCACACTGGCCTCCATCGTCTAGTCTACTCAGACCCAATAAGTCACATGACGGTTTGACAAGCGTAACACCATGCTCAAATGTTGAAGCTTGGAATGCCTAAAATACTTTACTACTAGAACCAATTAAACTTCCTGATAATAATGGTGGCGTTGATAAATTAAATTGAAATCACAATGATTAAGTTATCAGTCGTTTACTTTTCTTTTATGTCCCTGTCAATCTTAGCAACCCACTCATAATACACTTATTTACATATTACTCTGTAAAATACACTTTCGGCTTAATTGTTTATCCGAAAATGTCTCGCGTTTAATATTTCTTACATATTTTCTTAGCACCACATCCGCACCCACACCTGTGTCTTTTATTCAATTACTCAATCTTAAACAACTTGGACACTTTATCATCTTTTCCATTTTTCTTACTTACTATTTATTCCTTAATAATGAATCCCTTTTGATTTCTATTGTTTCTACGCTACATCTTACTCACATTTTCCTTCGTTCTCCCTTTCACCCTATACTTTGTGCCTACGTGCCTGCGTACGTGCGTGCGTACGTGCGTTTGTGCGTGCGTCCGTCCGTCCGTACATCCTAACAAACCTCCTTTTTCTTTTTCCGCTCTTCTTTTCCTCTTCAATTTTCTCTCCATTTTCATCTCCCTCTTGTCTCTTTAATTTTGTTTCCTTTATCCCTCTTCCTTTCCTCCTCACTATCCCTCTTCCCTTTTCCCATCTTCACTCCCCTTCCCCAGCCACCTCTCTCTACCACACAGCCACATACCTCCCATTACATAAGCCCATTCCGGTGGGTTATTCATACCCCCGCTCGGAGTAATAGCTGCACCGTTTTCCGTTCTCGCCGTTCACATTTCTATAAATACTACCGTCCATCGTTTGTTCTTCAAATTGTCATCATCTCACTTCAATTTTTTCCCTTTCTCCTCAATCTCTGCCCTTGCATCTTTTCTCTCTCTCCTCTTTCCTTACGAGTTTCTTCCTCTACCTTATCCTATTTCCTCCTATCCCCATCTCATTAGCAAACCTCCCACCATCTCTCTTTCACTCCTTCAATCCCTCATAACAATGTCCTGGAAGTTAACTAAAAGTACGTACACTTATCATTTTATCCCTTGCATTTTCCCTTTCTCCTCCACTATATTTCGTCTTTGCTAATTCTTATCCCTTTCTTTCCCACGCTCAGAACTCAAAGAGACCCATCTCGCCCCCCTCGCTAACACCTTCAGTCGCACTTCTTCCACTTCCACCGTCGCTTCCACTGAAACTTCCAAACCTTCAAAATCTACTTCCCGTCAAGCTGGCTCTTCCGTTTCTCACGCTACATCCGATAAACGAAACTTATCCTCCAAACCTTCACTATCCTCTTTCGGTCTATCGTTCAATTTATCTTCCTCTTCTCATTCTAATAACATTAGCAACTATACTTCTTCAAATCCCCCTCCATCTGCCCCTACATCCACTGCATCAGCTTGCGATTCTTCTTCCACTCCAGCTCGCCCCTCCGACTCTGTCGTCCCTCTACGCTCTGGTATACTTGTCATCACTTTACACGAGGGTAAAGGTTTAGTTATCCCCACATCTATTAAAAACCAATACCTTCAATCTGCTCCTATTCCTGTCCCCGTTATTCCTTCTTCCACTCCTTCATTCTCTCCCCAAAATTTACCAGATTCCGCCCGTCTCGGCTCGTCCATATCCTCCCGCTTCTTTTCCAGCGTAGTTAACTCTGCCACTTCTCTTTCCCGCCCTCAAACCTCTTCCTCTTCATCTTCTTCTACCACACTTGGTATCCCTCTGGCCTCATCGCCCCCTGCCACTACACCTTCCTACACTTCTCACGTTAAAAATTCCCTCCTCATTTCCAAATATCTGCCTTATGCCCTCATCGATTTTGACAAGCAACAAGTTTTCGTTAACGCAGTTTCCGGTACTCCCGATAATCCCGTCTGGGCCGGCGGTAGTACCCAATACAAATTCGACGTTTCTCGAGCTACCGATCTATCCGTCTCACTTTATTTTTGCGATCCTGATGCGTCTCCTAAATCGGGTCGTAGCGGTGGAATATTTGCCGGAACCTGTCGCATCACCCCCCGTTTTGAAGAAGTTAAAGCACCTCATTCTGACGATTACCATTCCTTCAAAAAGGATAGAGATCGTGCCTCATCTAATGCTGAAGTAGATCGCAGCTTAGGTCAAGTGGGTTCAGAATGGGTAGATCTTCAGTATGCTGCTGGCTGTATAAAAATTGGTGTTGAATTCGTTGAAAATCAAAAGCACTCTCTTAAAATTGAAGATTTTGAGCTACTCAAGGTTGTAGGTAAGGGCAGCTTCGGTAAGGTTATGCAAGTAAGGTATGTAAATTTCCAAAGTCTTCATTACGCAACTTTTGTCAATGATTAACTTTTTTTTCACGCTTCCCCTCTGTTTCTGAATCACAGAAAACGGGATACCAAGCGAATCTACGCCCTCAAAACAATTCGTAAGGCTCACATCATCTCTCGCTCTGAAGTTACTCACACACTTGCCGAACGATCAGTTCTTGCTCAAATTGATAATCCGTTTATTGTCCCTCTTAAGTTCTCCTTTCAATCTCCCGAGAA
>WMKJ01000196.1:0-15779 GCA_009733715.1 Herpomyces periplanetae | reverse complement strand
AAGAGGGAGGCAATAGAGGAGGGTGGGCGAGTATACGCGAGGGAGTGTTTGTGAGAGGCGTAAGGAAGCAGGGAAAGCAAGGGGAGAAGCCCAATCATGCATAAAGCAGGACGGAAACAAAGGCTTGTGCGTGTGTGTGTGTGTGTGAAAGAATTGAAAGAAATGAAGAGGAACAAGATGATTAAGAGAGGAGATTAGGAGGGGTTTGAACGACGCATACGTACCTAACTCGTAGGCTTTTCCTTCTTCCAGTGGCTAAAGGACGAGGAGTGAAGAGAAATATTAGCATTTGTATATGGAAAAGCGGAAGAATTGAGAAGAAAAGATGTAACGAGATAGAATATATGGGGAAATCAAATAAGCGAAGGTAGAGAGGGGGTGTGTTTGAGAAAATTTGTTGACAGTAGGAACAGATGAGACAGTGAAATTGGAAAAGGCAATGAGTAAAGAGATGAAAGAAGGGATGGAAGTACAAACCTCATTGCAGCTTTTGCATAAGTAAACTATATCATCAGAATTTGAAGAGGTGGGAGAGTTGAGGAGAGAAGAGTGATTCGAACTTGAATTCGAGGCCAGACAAGTTTGAAGATCCATGATGATTGGAGGGAAAGGAGGAGGAGGAGGAGGTAAGGCGTGAAACGGGCCTAAGGACCGAACCGCAAGAGGGAAAGATTAAAATAAAGGTAAGGAAGGTGGCAACGACGGTGAAGGAGGGGAAGGCGAAGACAAGCGAGGGAGATAAGATGGAGAGGAGGGTTTAGGAAGAGGGTTATTTTACAAGATGGGGTAGCTCAAGAGGGATGCTAGCAAGGGAGAAAGAGGACGAGATGAGATATGAAGAGTAAAAGGGTTATGACAAGAGTTGAAGAAAGGGAAAGACATGCGGAAAATTTTGGGAGAAGAGCAAGGGAATAGAAGAAGGTAAGGGATGTTAGGGTAGGGGAAGGGGAGGGAAGAAAAATGGATAGTTGAGGATGGGATAAGGCAGCGCGCGGGATAGGGAATAAAGTGATGGTTTAAAAAAAAGCGAGAAAAGAAAGAGGGAGGTAAGTAAGAGGATGATGGTTGTGGTGATGGTTAAGTGGGGGAGAGGTAGAAATAAGTCAAGATGTAATAAATGTATTGGGAAGTGAGGATGTTTAGACGAAGGAGGAAGGAAGGAAATAATGACAGAGAGAGGGGTAGAAGGGAAGGGAAGAGGATAAAAATAGTAGAACAAATAAAAAGAGGGGTGGAGAAAAAGGTTAAATGAATGATAGTAGCAGAATAATGATGGGAGCGTGAATAAGAAATTAAAAGAGGTAGGAATCCTTGTTACGAGATGATAAGACGAGGAGAAACGCACGTATGAGTTGATACGAGTAAGCGTAAGAGCAAAAAAGCAAATGAGAGGGGGAGTGAGTTTGAGTGGAAGGGAAGGATGGAACGGTTAGAGTAATAAGGTGGGAAGGGAAGTGAAGTTATATATCATGAGAAAGCATGTGTTAAGGAAAATTTTGGCAAATGATATGGTAAAGGGACTGGATAGTGGTGGCAATTATTGATATGGAGGGAAATTAACTTATATAGAGCAAAAATAAGAATATCTAGAGATAAGGGAAGAGAGATGGGAGATGTAGGGTATTAAAATAGGCGAAAAAAGTGGATTGGGTTAGATTGGAAAGAAGGAGCGGAGGAGAAAGTGAGAGAGTAGGTGTGTTGAGAATATATAAAAAGGTGAAGTAGAGGTGAAAATTGAAATTGAGATGAATTGTTGAGAGATGAGAAGAAGGACTGCCGGATGAGGATAGAGCGAGGAAGGAAGGGGGGAGATGTTGAGAAGTTTGGTGAGGATGGGGGGGCGGTAGTGGAGGGTGAGAAAGCGAAGGGTGGTAGCTGCCGCTGTAGTAAAAAGCAATATACCCGCAGCTGTATAGCGCGTTTGATCGGAAAAAAGTTTCTTATCGTGGGCGATTAACGAAACTTGGTATAAGCAAGGAACGTGGGAGGAGAAACCTGGTAGAAAAGAGAAGATTTTACGACTGCGACATTGTCTCTGGCAAGAATCAATTTCGAATTCACCGGGAACAATCCGTGGCATAGTAGAGCGGCGCAGTGTGAGTAATTGCTGGAACGCGTATTAAGGGCCGGGGACTGGGTGATATATTTCCATGACTGCTGTAGCCAGCCAGTTACTACGGTATACACGAGGATGAGTGTGGGTGTACGTGCGTTTGTGCGTATTAGTAACGAAATTTTGGTTAAATGCGATATTCCTACGACACCCACTCTACCACTTGACTGGTAAGCGGGTTAGCTTGTTCATACACCGCGTAATGAGTATGTGAGCATGAGGGTGAGCGTCAGAATGAGCCAGATCGTAGTCGTAGATATGGTCATAGTCATGATCGTGGGCGTATACGTATGCGTATACGTATGCAGTAGCGGTAGCGGAAGCGTGTTCGTGTTCGTTTGTGTGCGTGGATGGGGGCATGGTCGGGTTATGGTCGTGGTCGTGAGCATGTGTGCGTGTGCATGCGCGCCTGCATACCGATGTTCAGCTCTAGCGGACTTGGATCTTGATTCGACTCGATTCACGATTTGACTTGATCATACCTCCGTTAAGTCCTTATCCAGCTTCTGACTTCGCTTGCCAACCCATACTTTCACCTTAAATGGTTATCTTACTCTAATTTCACCCATATTATCCATGTTTCCGCAAATTCTTAGAACTCTGGAGGGATGGTAGTTTTACGGCTAAAATATTGACCTTTCTATTACCTCCTTATACGATCGATTCCTTGCTATGTTTAGACTTTACATTTATTTAGTATGGCTTGCCAGCTCCCGTCTCCTTAATTCCTATTCCCGTATAGTCCCCTAGTCTAGTCTGATTATGGCTGACTCATTAATTTCCATCAAGATATCCGACGCGAACAACTGGTAATAGTAGCTTAATCCTTTGCATGAATTAATATTTAATCGATCATCGATTCTATATCCGTAATCAATTTACCAATTAGTAAAACAACGAATGTTAATGCTGCATATCATTATTATCAAATGTATATGCATGCACGCACACGCACACGCACACGCACACACAGGCCCGCTGACTGGGGATTTTGCTTTTTCGCGGAAACAAGTCTTGGTGCCGCTGACCCGGTTTGAATTCTGAATCGCCAATTGTCACATCGCTCGTTTGAACGGTTAATTTTATCCTGTACTGCACAACCGTACCCCAAACCCATCTCGCGTAATTATGTGTGGCAGCCTGAGTGCGCGAATGCAAGCATAAACGCACAGTTTGTAGCTAACACTAATTGTTCGGGAAGCAAGCGAATAAGGGTGGACGGAGGAAGGGGTACGCAGTACAGTGTACGCTGTACGGTTGAATGCATGTTAGACTAAAATAAATAGCCGGACAAGCATTCAACTAGTTTAAATGTAATATGTGTATAGCATATACACATAAATGTAGGTCTGAATGCTGTGTTTGCTAATCTAGTCAGGCAGCATAGACCGTTTCCATGCGCGTGGATAATAATCTACAGACAACTATTTGAAGATTTCAAAGCTCGTTCATTAATCTTGGACGTATTAAATGATTATAATAGCAAACCATTTCAAGATTTTCGTACCTTGCAATATCCTTGGTAGCTTGACTAGGCTAGGCTAGGCTAGACTAGACTAGACTAAACTAATCTGAAATAGGCCGGTCTAGGCTAGGCTAGGCTAATGCACTGATTGATACAATACTACTACAAAAAAAATGTACAAACTGGATGCTAGAATTTTAGACAATTTTGGTGTTGGCGCTAAATCTTTACTCATAACATGTAGACGCCCTCGTGATAATCAAGATACGACTAATTGCCGCTTATCATTTAATATTTCCTTGCTGGCACGCCTGTCTGTTCATCCGCTCACTCGCTGCATTGCGCTGCACTGCACAGCGTTGCGTTGCGTTGTGCTGTGTTGCGCTATGCTGCCCGCATGCAACAAACCAACACTATTCTCGCATGAGATCCCCGAAACCATCTCCAATAGATTGTACGTATACTTATACACTGTCCAAAAGTCTTCCGAATTAAGTGCAAGAAACGCAGCGCTAAAATTCCTGCTTGCTTGGTCACTTGCTAGCTTGCCCACTGGTTAAGTCTACGAATCAACGTTTGTGGGTAAAAAAGGGGAAAAAAGTAAATATCAAGAACAATAGAAAGATGATGCATTTTTTCTGCCCTGTTCTACCCTGTCCTGTCCTGCCCTGTCCCATCCCGTCCTGCTCCGTTCACAATATACTACTGTTAATTCTCATCCACGATCTTGTCGAGCCAGGTAGTACAAAATAAGATTCGCATGTTGCTCGCGTATGCCTTCTACCGCTTGCCAGAAAACTTCGTTATACCTCCAATCACCATCTCTATCGTTTCTCACACTCTCACCGTTAACTTTTACACCAGCAGTATTACCCTCCCCCTCCATTTTTAAGTGATTAGTATTACCACTATTCTGAGACCACGTTGATGTACCATTATGACATTGACGTGCTCTCTCATTATCAGCCTTATCACATCCAGTCTCTCTCTCTCGATTAACTTTCTGTAAGCATTCGTGTAGTTTAATACACAAATCTAAATCAGCTCTGCGTAAACTCGGATTCGGTAAATTTAATACGGCTACTATAAGTTTACCAATCCGTCTTGCCATCTTATACATTAATCTTCTTCTCGCACTTGTTCCCCATTCCCTCCCGGTAATACTATCCGTGTCTTGAGTTCCTCGAATGTTCGTTGGTTGAACTGCTTTTCCTGCCGCTTTCAAGGTTTCCATCATATTCCATGCACCTTCACCTGAAATAGCTGATGATGCTGATGATAACTGAGTCTTGTTAAACACCTCGTCACCACTACAGCAGCTACTTCGGCTACTCGAATCACTGCAACACCCCCCATGTTCCAGTTTAATGTTTTCTCCAACTTCCAACGTACATGACGATGATGATGATGATGCCAACCGACCTCCATCCAATTCCTTCTTCGTTGGAAATAACCTTGTAATCCCTGTCGTCTCTGCCATTCCCGCCGCTGTCCCGTGTGAAATTAAGTTTCCCGTTTTCTTCTTGCCATGCGCCAGGTATCCCAGAATATTCAATCCCAAAATTATTATCCGTGAATTTCCCTCTATGCCAAAACTCGTTAAACTTCCTTCTGCGTCTTTCCAACCTTTTTCCATTTCATCATCACACTTAATAAATCCCGAATAAACTTTTACTCCTCCGCCGCTTTCTGCTCCATTACCATTCTGATTAAATGATTTTCTCTGCTCGCCTGTGATTCCGACACCGCCGCTGCCTCTTCGTTTCACTAAACTTTTTCTACGTTCACGCTTACCGCTGCTACCGCCACCGCTGCTCATCTCTTCAACTAACCGCCATACTATCTTCATTATTAGTTTAACGCCCTTTTCCGCTTCCTTAATCCCAGGAACTCCATCACACATCCTTTCCACCAATCTTTCCAAATCAAGCGTTGCGTATTCATTATCCCCAAAATTCCTCCTCCCTAATAATAACCCTCGTAAAATTATCGACCATAACCCAGATCCATACATTTCCCGTCGATTCATACTTACAATTAACCGAATTGTTCCAATTAACATACCCTTCAAGCTTATCGGTCCTCCCCCTCCCCCCCCACCGCCTCCGCCGCCACTATCATTCATTTGCGATCCCGTTAACCCGTCATTCAATCGCATCTTTTCTTTTTCATCAATCCGATTCAACTGATCAACCAATGCAATCGCTAGTTCGGCAAATTTTCCCAATCTATCATTTCCATTCCCTACTTCACTCCCTTCTGACGAATCCTCCGCAAATATATCCAACGTCGTGCATCCTTCAATCAAATCTTGTATACATCGCAATCCGTGCGTGTCGATTGTCCCACCCTTAATTCGCTCAATTCCACTTTGTAATAAACGTCGCTTTCGATCGTAATCATTGCAATCTTGCACACTTAATTTTTCCACATTCACTCTCTCAAGTAAATCTTCACTTATCTTAATCATTCCTTTTAAACTTTCACTCGTTCCGAAAACTTCATCTCCCATTCCCATGTCATCTTCATCCCCTGATACTGAACGCAAACTGTAACAACTATTTTGCCGTTTACTGCGCCCTACTTCATTTCCAGCTACTTCTTTTAAGACAATCTTTCCCGGTGAGCTATGTCGATTCGTAACAGCTGTCATGAACGGATCTTCAAATACTTTGACTTCGTAACCTGCTTGTGAGCTGGTTCCGCTAGCCCCTCCCATCGTGGTACTTGAGCCTAGTCTGCTTCTGTTTCGCTTATGTGGACTCCGTGATCCTCTTGCTTCCCGTGCTAAACTTCCATCTCTCTCCCGAACTCTCGAAAGATTTCTCCCGCTTCTCGTAACACTTGACGATTCTTTACGGGCTACGCTCCTTTCAATCCCATTGTCTTGACATGGGATTTCCTTAACCGATGGAATTCCCCGACCAATATTAGGTATTACCATAGTAAAACTTTCTTCATCACCAACACTAGAATGACTTGTTCTCCTTCCTTTTAACTTATCAAACTTGTTCCCCAACGAATGTGATGCCCAACTCGTATTATGACACTGAAGTTCTCCCGGTAAAACCATTGTTAAATTATCATCCCGTGGGGAATAGTTAGCTTCATGTTCCCTCTGTCGACTTCGATCCGAACTATCATGTCGTTTACTACTGGCTATTTCCATGTCTGATGCAACGCGATGCGATCCACGCATTGATGATCGCAAATTTACCACACTTTTAGACGGACCTGAAACAGACGAGGACATCTGTTTATGTTGATCTAATTTTTTGTTCGTATCACGAGTTACTCGATTATACGGACTGGTAATCGGCGTAGAGTGTTTATTACTCGCATTGGCTTTACGTCCAGCATAAGGATCTGCCGTTACGGGTCTTAACACCTCCGCACGACGGGGTCGTCGAACTGGTGCAGCCATTAATGATCCTGTATTCGTATTCAGGTGAACGGTACTCTGAGAAATTTGGCTTCCGTTGGTAGAATGCTGATTAGTTGACTTATGGAGGGTATGTGATTGACTAGTGCTGGACGATGAATGCATTGTAGACCTTGTAAAAGCGGATTGAGCTGAACTTGGTCGTTCTGGTAATTTTTTTGAAGCGAGTGCAGCTCGCTTTTCCGAAACAATTGTATCGCGTAGGTTACCCGTTCCCTTGTTAGAAGGGTTTTTAACAAAACTTAACATCGAAGATAATGAACTAGAGCAGTCGGCACTGTTTTCTAATGCTAGGCGATCTTTTGAGGACAACGATGTCATGATTTGTGATGCCTTTTCGCGCCAAAATTTAGCAAAAACCCAGAACGCAATACGTGAGCCTTCCCGAACTTTTGGATTGGCGTCAACTAATCCTTTGTTTAAACACTTTTCCATTAAATCTAGTGTTACCCCTGCTTCAGAGCAAGGCTTTTGCTCATGGTGACGTTCAATTAGTGTACGCAACCAAAGGGTAGCGTAAGCACGAGTTTGGGGATTTTTTTCCCCAAATGCAAGGTAAACGTGTTGCATTAGGCGCGTTGTAAAGGTAACATGTTGTATTATAGCGTTCACGGTCATATTACCGTTTTGTGAGCTTATTTTTTTAGAAGCGGAACTCATTTTTATGAAATTTTGGAGAAAGATTTCACAAAAACCGTCGAAACCGGAACCGAGAAGTTTGGCCAACTCTTGAACGCATTGACAGCCATTAATTGACGTTGTGGTACGTAAAGAATTACTGACTTTAAGTAGACCATCTTGTAAAGATTTCAAGGCAGATAAAAAAGCGGTGCTAAAGTCGGATGGAGCATTTCCACAAGCAATTCTTCTGAGAAGGAGGATAGCTTTATCACGAACCATCCAGTTTTCTTCGGTTTCTTTTCCATCAAAGCAAGGAAGTAAAGGGCGGATGTGATCATCTAATTCACGCTGAGAGTGAACTACGAGGGGCTCGACAGCGAATTCGGGGGTGAGTGGGGTGGTACAATCAGAGGCTAAGTTAACGAGGTCATGATGACTATCAATAGTGTTTAATGAGCTGGGAATATGCAAAGTTGAAGGAATATGAGTAGAATGAGTGGGATGAGGATCGTGAAGAGAAGACGATAACGTAGATGATTTAAGGTCAGAGTTGTAAATAGATTGTTGGGGGTCTAGTTTGGAGGTGATGTAGGCGACGATAGCTTTGCGAACGTTCTGAGAAGTCATTTGCTTTTTTAAATCTGATTTTGCGTGGTCAGGAGCGTTTTGGAAGAGTTCAAGGATAGCAGCTTTTGCTGATTCACGAATTTGACCGTCGGCATCTTCGAGTAGAGCAACGATAAGAGGAACGAAAGTTCTAAACTGTAGAGAAGCCGATTTATTCATTGAAACGATCCATGACATTGCAGTTTCTTTTGCGCGAGTATTAGCGCTTTGAAGAGCATCACGGATAAGAGTTTCGATATCGGTATGACAATATGGCCAAAGATCGGTAAGAGCTTTGGAAGCGGAAGTTCGATGCAGTTCACGAGCATCACCTAATCTTTCGAGAAGATGAGGAAGTAATTTAACACTGTGTAAGGATATGGAAGCGGCTTGATCTTGCAAGCTTAATCTTTTAACGAAATGTGAGAGGGTAGAAAAGGCCACGGAGACCAGCTGAGATGATGTTTGTGAAGCAAGAGCTACACGTATACACTCGAAAATGTTTGCTTGACAAGATTCGGGAACCTTTAAATGTTTAATACTCGATTTTAAACCGTTGAAGAGGTTCAATTTAGTATCAATCGGAACGGAAACTTTTCGAAGAGAGTTTAAAAGTGTGGTAACTTGATCATCCATAATGAAAAAGCCGAGACACGCTCGGCCAGATTGTCGCGTACAGTAACCAATGAAGGAAGAGTAGTAAACTATCAAAAAGCGTGTTTTATAAATTTTCGTGAAAAAAGGTATTTGAACGGTGAATTAAAATTAGGATATCATTAAAAAAGTAAAAAGGACAAGAATAAATTTTACAGTCAAGTAGCAGATTAATGTAATGAAGAAAAGACAACCGCAAAAAGATTAATTAGAAGGACTAAGAAAAAAAAGGGATGGAAAAGGAAAAAACGTAAAGAAAAAGTTGAAAATTCCTCGTAAACAAGTCTCGTCGACTCTTTCACACGCAAAAGATCACGGTGGAGGTCAGGTGATTGTCAGGTGACAATCTGACAGTCAGGTGATTGGGGCATGGAGGAGCGGGAGTGGGAGCGAGTTCGTTGGAGATGGAGACGACGACTCTGACTCCAACAGCAATTGTAACAACCAGCGTTAATAAATATGGGAGTGTGTAGTTCTTTACTCACATGCACTAAATTTAACCCTTCCAGTGTGATCATAAACCATTTGTTAACCCGAACCTTCAATGCCAATTCAGCCTAAACATTATTATGACGTCAGTTGCTCGATACACATGTCGGAAAAAATATTCTGCCTGGTCCGAGTTCCAATTTGAAAAAAGTTCGCGAAGAACAGTTTTGATGGTTTCAAGAAAATATTTGGACGTCTTGAGGATATTTTTCTCGAGAAAAGTATAACTTTTGCTTAATAAACTGTTCTATTATATTGTATACAATCCTGTTGATTAATTGGTCACATTTTATCAATTACCTTTTTTGTATACTCGATATATGTATTGTATGGGGTTTGTTTATATACTTGTACTATACACTTTCTCTACCTATATCACTTGATGGCTTCTACTATCCACAGTTTCTTATAATTGTAAATTACTCCCTGGGTTATCTTTTATCATAACATTCCCCAGTTATTATCCGGTGATCCTTAATACTTACCGGTAAAAATGTGAAACATCACATCCGCTATACACATTTTTACATACTAAGGCAAACTATATTCTGTGCTCGGTGGTACACATATTTCATATTCCATACTTTTCTTCAGTCAACTTAAGATTAAGGGTATTGTTTTAAAATGACACGTTCCATTTAACACTCGATTTATATATTAGAAAACCTCTACCATCGTGAAAGAAGACCTACCTCCTCCACGCGCTAGTACACCACTAAACTCGGAAATGGGTATATGCTACACACGCATGCACGCACGCACGCACGCACGCACGCATACATGCACTTGTGAAACAAACAAATAATCTTCTTCGTCGTTATCGCTATCACCATGCTTTTACGCTCCCCGTTTCGCCCATAATGACCCTTTCACTAATGCAAAGCTATGCAAACGATCATTTGTTAATCACCTACTCCATCTCATTGACGTTCATAATGTATCCACATAAATCTTCGTCTTTCTGCGACACATTAAAACCATGCAGTTAACTGCGCTAAATCACTTTCATTCTCTCACCTGTCCATCTGGCTATACTTAGCCTAGGCTTCTCCCTCGTAAAGGTTAAAAATGTGGGGAAAATGAAACACTCTTTTATACTAGGCTGTCATGCAAAGCCCAAGTGTAAATACCATTGGTAAATCAATCGTGCTAACTTATTTAAGTGTAGATTGCATACTTAGTATCACAAAATTTAAACCTAGCGCTTGAATCGTCATCAGTCGTACAAACTTCACGACAACGATTTTTTTAGAAGAGTCTAGGATAGTTAATCCTCAATTAATTCCCAAGTAACCAATAACCTACCATGTAAACTATCAAGCAAGTTCGATCGGCAAATCGAACTCTTTTCTCTTCGTTCAACTTTCCATTATACAAAAATTATCCCCCGAATCCTCAAATTTTCGTGCACCAAGGAATTCCAATCATGTCCCGACACCCTATAACACCAATCACTAATCAGCTTGCCTAAATTATCTTGTTAACTTGCTTCCATGAAACTGTCCTGACAGGAGAAACTGCATTTGTAACAAAATGAGTGAGTGAAACGATGAAAATATTATACCGGCTTCACAATCAACAACGCTGCGAACTGATATGAATTAAATCGACAATCACGATTCTCAAAGAGTGCAAAATAAGGTATGCTCAACTTAAATGGAAAACGAACACAATCTTTGAGCTAGTGGATGAATTGATGTCTCAATTGTGTAAATACGCATAAACCCTGTGTTTTTCGCAGATTGATTCCCATCCTGTGTCTTTGTTTCCAAATATCACGATAGAGCACTCGTTTTCAACTATCTTTATTTGTCTTATACCGAATATAAAAGCTTAGATATTTCCCCCCAATACATCAATTCTTTTCGCCCCAATGCTAACTCTAAATTTCAGTATCACCCTTCACTCTATCCAGCGCACTCGCGCAAGTCTGAAATCTCAATATGACTGTTATCGCCGACGAAAAATTATCATGTCGACCTCGATGCATTTTACGTTTAAAAATTGCCGACTTATCCAGCCAGGGTGCCAAATGTTTCGTCAATATGGATAATGTAGACGATACTCTAGAGACTGCCAGACTTCAAGTTTTTCATCATTTATACCAATCAAAAGTTAAAAACACCCCGGAAATCCGATCTGTAACTTTGATTCTTCGTCCTTTAGATGGTGTAGCATATACATCGAGTAAATATTACGATCATTATCACAAAGAGATACACTTATCGACAAACTTTCTCGAGGGTATAGCGAAATTCCGGAAAAACAGTGAAATTCGTGGTATCTTGTGTCATGAAATGACACATTGTTGGCAATGGAATGCACTCGGTACAGCACCCGCCGGTTTGATTGAAGGAATTGCCGATTGGGTTCGCTTAAAATCCGGCTTAGGTGCTCCAGGGTGGAATTGTGAACCTGGGTTATCATGGGACGAAGGCTATCATAGAACTGCCTATTTCTTAGACTATATTGAAAGAAGATTTGGTCACGGTGCCGTATCAGCCATTAACCTTAACTTACGTGATCGCGTGTACTGTGAAGTTGAATTCTGGCATGGTCTGTTTGGAAAAAGCGTTCTCGAGTTATGGAATGACTATGCTTCATCGTTCAAGTCTGATACTCGATAAATTTGTCGGTGTTCGCTGTGAAAAAATTCATTAATTTCTTGCTTCTCCACCACACTGATCCATTTTAATCACTATACTTGTTTTGACCTGAAGAACGATGGAAAACAGTTTCGAAGTTGACTCAAATGGTTAACGTGTAAACCATCCGACGAAGTTGTTTTCTCTACATCATTACTGTCTTCATTCAATGGGCTCAAGTGAACACTTGTCCATCCAAAGTCTCGAGCACCTTTTACATTAAGAATTGAATCATCTGATTAAGCCAAAATTGTATACATATTAGCCATGGGCAGTACCTCCAACGTCCTGTTTTCACATTTTGCAAATTGGTATTGTAAGTGAATGATTAAAGCATTGACTTACCAACAAAAAAACATTTCTTGACGTCGTCAACTTGGGCATCGTGCATGGCTTTGGCAAATGCTTCTTTCATTGGTTTGCATATTAATTCCTGAGCTGTATAATCGCAGTAGGTAATACCTTCAAACAAGTCCTCTATTCCTAGCAATTTTACAACTCGTTTTCCATGAGTAACATAGGCATTTGTAAATAACCATAGTTTCACTTTTTTACGATCAATGTCTTCAAGGAGCTGCCGAAGTTGCTTGTCAAACTTAAGAATTACATTTAATTCGAGAGCGTTGTCGACATGCTCGTTAAAATCATTCGGATCAATTCCGTGAAAACGTACTAATCCGTAGATTGCAAGTCCGTACTTCGAAAAATATTTATTGTGTAAATCGTGTGCATCAGAATGTGAAAGTGATAATCGAGACTGAATAAAATTTTCTAGTATAACTTTGTGTTAATGTACTCGTATGTTGACTCGACAAATCAGTCAGTTCCATTTACCTACCTATCAACTCTGCCATTCGTTCCTGAACACACGTACCTAAGAGAAGGATAAGTATGTGATTGGGAAATTATTTTGTAAATTTTTTTTCATACTTCTTGGATATAGACAGTTATCTACATCAAAAAAGAATACTACTCGATTATCATCGTTTACAGACTCCTCTTTTAATGTATCCATATTAAGAACTTGTCTCTACTATATAAACTTCGTAACAAAGTGTTATTTAAACATGTATGTATTAATTTCTTTTCCTTTCCTCATTATTATATTTCATTAAATCAATTTGTCGTGAACCATCATAATAAACCACTTTAAATATTCTCTTTAATTTCCACTTACTTTAAATTGTGTAAAATGTATAGTGCACTTTTGTGAATCGTTACTTGAACCTTTGAATAAATAAAAGCCACTAAATCATCTAAACGCCAAATATCAATCTTTGAAGCATAAAATTAAAATAATTTCAAAGGAACCTTTCTCTAATCGATCGTCAATTTTACTGTCAACCACAAAATTCTCTTTCTCGCTTTCCAACCAAAAATCCAATGTATACCTTACATAAGCCACATCAAACTGCCATTTAGTCAGTCGTAATTATATAAGCCATTATCTAAGCGGATGGGGATAATTATTGTTCCATCAGCCGGAAACTAAACGGCACGTGATCGCTTGAAACAGATTTGAGCTGCTCGGCCAAATTTAATGAAGGAAATTGATTGAATCGGACTAAATTATTATTTTAATTTAGAGTGAAATATATAATTTTACAACTCTTCTCTCTAATTTCCTTTTTTCTTCCCTCGCCCTTATTTCTCTTCCAAAATGCTCTCTTTCAACTTCCACGTTGCCCCTATGCTGCAGTGAGCCGGATTATATTTTATCCAGCCAGGCATCTCGTTTTTTGATGTGCGTATCGCAAACGTCTTTCAAGTTTTTTTCACCTTCAAACTTATCGTAGTCTCGGTTATAATCGTAATTTTATAAACCTTTCATATTCATTGATTGATTAATTCTTCGGTTTATTTCATTTTCCCAAAACACGTATTAAAAGTGCGCTTACTTGCTCATTCGCGCATGCGTGCGTGTATGTCTTTCGTATACATTTCAATATTTTCCTTTCATATTCGTTCTGTCATTTTCATTCCTCAATCTTGTACTTGTCAATTCTTCCACTCATACTTCCACATAATTTTTTATGGGTGCCGTTGATTTTTCCGCCGGTAAAGTTGAAGCAACATCTGCTTCTACGGCTCCGTCGGTACTACAACTTGACACCCAGCTCAAGCAATTCATCGATAAACTTTCAGTACTAAAAAACCAAGTTTACTCTGGAAACCATCCCAGGTTAAAGCTGCCAAAATTTTCCTCTTCTATTACCCCATTAGCTGCTGCTAAGTCTAACTCTTCAACGGTCAATCTACCGCCATCTACTCAGCATGTCAAACTAAATTCAAAGAAACTTTGCGATGACCTTTCCAGCGCAAAGATAGATATTGTTCCATCTCCACCCCCACCCCCACCTCCATCATCACAACCATCACATCCACAACTTCCCTCATCATTAACTTCTGCTTGTTTACCTAACTCTACGACAATTGAGCGTGCCGACACTAATGTCGATTTTACAAAGCCCTGCACTCTAGCGATTCGTGATGAAAAGTCATTCGTTAAATCCATGCATTCCACAAGGAATGACAATTCACTAAAATCTGATATACTCTTTAAACGTCAACGAATCGAACGAGAGTTGAAGGAGCGCGCCCATGAACCGCGTCGCGAAATCACTAAAGATCTACTTGGCAGTTTCGATCAGTCAAACGGTAACTTTGACATATCGAGCTTACTTGCCGAAGCTTTCAAAATTTATAAACCCGCGCAAACCTTTCAACCAACCATCGAAAATGTAGTGAGTGATACAGTTGACAAACACAGCGCGCAAATTTCTTCACATCAAAATGATCATCCCTCTCCATTGAGTCTTGAAAATTGTCAAACATTTCAATCGTTTGACAATACGCTAAATTTACCTTCCGTAAATTTAAGCTTATCTCAGAGTTCTTCTAGCCATTCGCCCCATGCTCACCCGGTTAACTCTAGTAAAACGCATGTTGAACCCTTTCTATCAAAGGACGCTACCGTTACCAATGATCGCATGATATCCGAATCTCATCGTGTGAGTGAAGATGATCTTGAGTCAGATTATTCACCTCCTGCTCCCGATACAGGTACAGAACCCATGGTTGCTTCAGACTTACCTGAAGTTACAACCATTACGAATACTAACCTAACCTCGACAAAATACCCCGTACGAGTAGTTCCAATGCAATCAATTAATCAAGCTACCCAAGACATAAAGAATTTTACGTCTGCTTGTTCATTTAAACATCATATTGAAATTCCGTATGCACCACAGCCTACTCACTACTCTTCTCTTATACCTTCTAATCATCAATCATGTGCCTCAGCTCACCCGACAGATGGGCTCAAACAACCTCCTTCTACCTTGGATACCCCTCAAAATATATACGAGCCTGATTATGGTCTGAACCAATTCCTCGTAGATTCCATTGACTCTGATAATAAAGCCGAGAATACTGCAAATTTATTGCCTAAAATTGACCAAGCACCAATTTCCGTTCCTCGGCCCCGCAGTCGTCCAACGGCTCGATCTCCTGAGCCTCAGGTTAAGTTGGAATCTCTGTCGCCCCCTGCTACTTATATTCATCCAAGTCGGCCTCATAGAGTGCCAGATTACTATCCCCATCATTGCTATTACGGAGAGACTCACTACAATCCATCGTACGATGTGCGGCCTTTACCACCTTATTCTTATGATCTACGTGTAATGCGAGCTCTCCCTACTAATCCCGAAGTTTTGTTATCACCATATCCCAGTGGCTATAGGA